>CAUYUJ010004836.1:74828-84828 GCA_963575745.1 Prorocentrum cordatum
CCCTCGTCTTCCTCCTCCCTCAGAACTACTCAATATGAATACTACTCCCCCTATTCCCCTGATGACGATTTGAAAGTGTCCGACCCCCCCCCCGCGTACGTTTTTTTACACACAGGTTTCCCTGGAGTTGAGTTTCGCCTGCATTGTTTTTCAAAATGCTGCTCTCGCTGAGGCGCCGGCCTCATTTTTTGGCCCCGCTCGTTCCGAATCGTGTTCCCGCTGCAGCGCTGGCCTCATTTCCGTGCTTCCGTTCGTTCCGAATCGCGTTCCCGCTGCAGCGCTGGCCTCATTTCCGCGCTTCCGCTCGTTTCGACTCGTGCTCCCGCTGCAGCGCTGGCGTCATTTCCCGTGCCATGCCACGGCATGCGATGCAATGCTAGGTTGATGCTACGCTGCGCGGTGCTCTTCTACGCCATACCACGCCGTGCTCTACAATGCATCGCGTACCCTTTCGGGATCATTGCGCCGCTCGACATCCGACTGTGCGAGTAGAGAAGGGATCTGCGCCATGGTAAAGGATGGGAGGGAGGGGTAGGATGTCAGATATGACGCGAGCGCACCTAGCTTGTCCCCCTCCCCCTCCCCCTCCCCCTCCCCCTTCCTCCTCCTCTTCCCCCCCCGCCCCTTCCCCCCCCTTCCCTCATCCCCTTTCATCCCCCTCCCCCACCCCCTCCTCTCCCCTCCCCCCTCCCCCCTCCCTCTCCCCCCCCCTCCCCGTTCCCCCTCCCCCTCCCCTCTCCCCCGCCCTCTCCCCTCCACCCCCTCCCCCATCCCCTCCCCATCCACAATTACCCAATATGAATACTACTCTCCCTCTTCCCCTGATGACGTCTTTTGCGTATTCGCTGAGGCGCCGGCCTCATTTCTGCTCCCGAATCGTTCCGGATCGTGCTCCCGCTGCAGCGTGGGCCTCCTTTTCGGATCGGTGTTTTGCCTCCGTCGTTCAGGATGGCGTTCTCGCCCCAGCGCGCGCCTCTTTCTCGCGCGCCCATCCGCCCGCCACCACCGCGCCGCACCACGCGCCGCCCCGCCGCGCGCACACCCACCGCCACTTCCACCCACCAACGCACGCACGCACGCACGCGCACCACCACCGCGCACCGCCACCACCACCGCACTACCCCACCCACCACCACCACGCTACACCGCGTCACACCACATCGCACGCGCGCACACACAGACACGCACGCACGCACGCACGCACGCACGCACGCACGCACGCACGCACGCACGCACGCACGCACGCACGCACGCACGCACGCACGCACGCCGCACGCACGCACGCACGCACGCACGCACGCACGCACGCACGCACGCACGCACGCACGCACGCACGCACGCACGAACGCACGCACGCACGCACGCACGCACGCACGCACGCAGGCACACACGCACACACACACACACACACACACACACACACACACACACACACACACACGCGCACGCACACACGCACACACACACAGACACACACACACACACACCACCACTGCCACCACCACCACCACCACCGCCATCATGCACGTACGCACCTGGCCCACCACCAAACCACCAAGACGCCACACCACGTCACACCACAGCACACGCGCACACACGCGCACACACACACACACATACCACCACCACCACAACAACCACAACCACGCACACACGCACGCACGCACGCGCACCACCACCCACTACGCACACGCGCGCGGAGCCACAGGTCCGCTACGACACGCGTCCGCGGATAGAGAAAATCAGCGCCATGGTAAGGGATGGGAGGGAGGGGTAGGATGTCAGATGTTGACGCGAGCGCACCTAACTTGCCCCTCCCCCCCTCCCTCCCTCCCCACGCCCCCCATCCTTGTTCCATATTATTATATACCCCGCCTACCTCGTATTCCGGCCGATAGCAAACCGATCCGGGACCTCCCATCCGGACTTTAAATTACCCTGTGACGTACCCAACCCATTTGTATCAATGGAAACGAGGATTGGCCGAAACTTGTATGGACAATCGACTTGATGTGTAAGCTACTTGGGAGGCGTCACCGTGCTGGGCCCCGCAAGCATGCCTCGAAAGTGGCGACAGTTTCACAGATCGCAGCCCCCCAGGGATGGCGAGGTCTAATTTGAATCTGCGTGATGCGTCACTGTGCTGGGCCCCCCAGCAGGCCTCGAAAGTGGCGACGGTTTCACGGATCGCAGCCCCCCAGGGATGGCGAGGTCCCATTTGAATCTGCGTGTGGGTACCCACTGTGCTGGGCACCTCAGCAGCCCTCGAAAGTGGCGACAGTTTCACAGATCGCAGCCCCCAGGGATGGCGAGGTCAAATTTGAGTCCGCGGTGTGTACCCACTGTGCTGGGCCCCCCAGCAGGCCTCGAAAGTGGCGACAGTTTCACAGATCGCAGCCCCCCAGGGATGGCGAGGTCAATTTGAATCCGCCCGTGGGTCCACTGCGCTGGGCCCCTCAGCAGGCCTCGAAAGTGGCGACAATTTCACAGATCGCAGCCCCCCAGGGATGGCGAGGTCTAATCTGGGTCTGCGGTGAGTACCCACTGTGCGGGGCCCCTGAGCAGCCCTCGAAAGCGGCGACAGTTTCACAGATCGCAGCCCCCCAGGGATGGCGAGGTCCCATTTGAGCATGCCGTGATTACCCACTGTGCTGGGCCCATCAGCAGCTCTCGAAAGTGGCGACAGTTTCACAGATCGCAGCCCCCCAGGGATGGCGAGGTACAATTTGAGTCCGCGGTGAGTACCCACTGTGTTGGCCCCCAGCAGCCCTCGAAAGTGGCAACCGTTTCACAGATCGCAGCCCCCCAGAGATGGCGAGGTCCCATTTGAGTCTGCGGTGAGTACCCACTGTGCTGGGCCCCTTCAGCGGCCCTCGAAAGTGGCGACCGTTTCACATATCGCAGCCCCCCAGGGATGGCGAGGTCCCATTTGAGTCTGCGGTGAGTACCCACTGTGGTGGGCCCCTCAGCAGCCCTCGAAGGTGGCGACCGTCTCACTTAACGCAGCCCCCCAGGGATGGCGAGGTCCCAGTTGAGTCTGCCGTGAGTACCCACTGTGCTGGGCCCCCCAGCAGGCCTCGAAAGTGGCGACAATTTCACAGATCGCAGCTCCCCAGGGATGGCGAGGTCCCATGTGAGTCTGCCGTGAATACCCACTGTGCTGGGCCCCCCAGCAGGCATCAAAATTAGCGACAATTTCACATATCGCAGCCCCCCAAGGATGGCGAGGTCCCATGTGAGTCTGCCGTGAATACCCACTGTGCTGGGCCCCCCAGCAGGCCTCGAAAGTGGCGACAATTTCACAGATCGCAGCCCCCCAGGGATGGCGAGGTCCCATTTGAGTCTGCCGTGGGTACCCACTGTGCTGGGCCCCCCAGCAGGTCTCGAAAGTGGCGACAGTTTCACATATCGCAGCCCCCCAGATGGCACGCAGCGACGAGCGAGGCGAAAGGTAAGGGGGAAGAGAGGGACGGGAGGGGGTGGGAAGGGGACGCGCGAGCAGTGCTCTATTCAAAACGAGAACCCAACGCAGGAGGGTTTTGAAAAATCATTACAAAGTCTTGTCGTCGAAGATGCGAAAAGCGTGGCAGGAATGGGACGCGGCGCACATCGCGCGCGGCAGTCAATCTGGGCCCGCCCATCCTGACTGTAAAAAAATCAATACGAAGTCTTGGTTTTTTCCTGTCAGCATGGCCTGCCCTGTCAAATATGGGGCGCGGCGCACATCGCGCGCGGCCGTCAATCCGGGCCCGCCCATCCTGATTTTAAGCAATCAATGTAAAGTCTCAGTTTTTTCCTGTCCGCATGGCCTGCCTTGTCGCCGACGGTGCGAAATATGTGGCAGGAGTGGGACGCGGCGCACATCGCGCGCGGACGTCCATGCGGGCTGCGGGCCCTCCCATCCTGATTGTAAAAAAACAATAAAGAGTTGCACTTGTTCCTTTCATCATGGCCTGTCTTGTCGTCGACGATGCGAAATGCGTGGCAGGAAGGGGACGCGGCGCACATCCCGCGCGGACGTCAATGCGGTGTCCTGGGGCATCCTCCACTCGCGCTGAAGTGCCCGCGCAGCCCCCAGTTGTGCCATCACTGTTTCTTATGTTGCGGGAGGGCGGGTGGGAATGGACATGCCATGCTTGTCCTCGCTCGAGCTGGCTAGCTTGATCACTGTTCCCTATTTATAAACACTGCGCAGCCAATCCGGCGCCCCCCCCCCCCCCCTCGCCATCCCTTTCAAAAAAAAAAAAAAAATGCACTTGGCGGCGGCGGCGGCGGCTGCGGCGGCGGCGGCTGCGGCGGCTGCGACGGCGCGGCGGGGGCGGCGGCGGGGGCGGGGCGGTTTGGCAGCGGGGGGCGGCGGCGGCGGCGGCAGGCGGCGGCGGCGGGCAGCGGCGGCGGCGGCGGCGGCGGCGGCGGCGGCGGCGGCGGATTGGCCCCCAGTAGCTGCCCATCCAAAGACGACTGCTGAATATGCTCAGGCTCGGGCCAGGCTCGGGTGCTACATATGTTTTGGGAGGGCGGGTGGGAGTGGGCGCGACGGCTTGCGGGCGGGGAGAGGGGTCTTGACCCCCCCCCCCCCCCTCCTCCTGAGCGGATGATGAGGCAGTGGGCAGCTGAGCAGGAACCCGTTCGGGGCGCCGCGGTGGCCAACAACAGCGCGCTGAGGGAAGCCTTCGCGCGCGCCCTCGACGACGAGGTTGCCAGCAGGATGGATCTACCTCATGGGCACTCTCAGGCTGACATCGAGCCGTTTTACGACAGCATCAAGTTCGCCCCCCCTCGCCAGAGGAGCCATCAAGCTCGGCTTCCCGCCACAGATACTCTCTCTCTCTCTCTCTCTCTCTCTCTCTCTCTCTCTCTCTCTCTCTCTCTCTCTCTCGAGCTGCAGCTCTGCATGGCAGGCCGCCTGCTCGGCAGAAGGAGCGGCGGGGGCCGAGTGAGTCAAGAGTGGATTGCCTCGACGCCCGCTGTTGGAGTGGTTCACAAGTGCTTGAAGGATCCGCAGCCAGCCATTGTCGAATTGCATCTGGGCCAGCAATGTTGCGCTCACCCGGTGGACATTGTAGATTCCCAGGTGCAGAAGTATCACAGCCTCTGGCGCTCTGTTTCTCTAACTTTCGGCATGGTGGAGGACGTGTGTAAGTTTATTCGAGAGCGCGCCGTCATCGAGCCCTTGGCACCTACTTCTGTCGGCGAGCTGCGGGCCGCCCTCTCCAGCATGAAGAGTAAGGCAGGCTTGGGGATAGACCAGTTGCCCCCAGTCGATGTGGAAAGGCCCCCTGACGCCGCGCCCGAGGAGCTCTGCCAGATCTACAAGCTCATCGAAGAAGGTCTCACATGGCCTTGGCCAATGACAGTGCGTCCCAGGACCCTCGCCCAGTTGGAGTCCTTTGTTGGGAAGTATTCCAGCCAGCGCGGTCGGTGGTGCAAGGCCTTCGGAATGGGACTGGTTGTGCACGATGCATGACGTCATGGGCGCTTCAAAAATTATGGTGTGCATGCCCCACCTTGTCGGAACGGTTGTGGATAGATGATCTATCTCAGCGCGCGGCAGGATCGCGTCGGCATGCGAGGTCGACCTTGGCCCAGGGCATTGCCGCCACGGCACGGCATCTCAAGGAGCAGCAGCTGAGCCTCTCCCCGAAGAGGGTGGCCACGTGCTCGCATCCCGAGGGCGCTCACTTCATCGTGGAGGCTCTCCTTGCAGCCCGCCTACCTCGGCGGGGACCTCGGGCGGGCGGCAAGAGGCAGGCGAGGGAGACAGCGCGCAAGCGGGTCGTGAAGGGCGGCACTCAGCACGACAAGCTGACGCGGTTCGCCCGTGCGTCCAGGCGCTTTGTCTCCACGGCGAAGTTCCAGAAGGCGGGCCCGCAGGCGGCCTCCACCTACGGGCACCAGGTATACGGGGCCCACGGCAGCGGCACGGTGATCCAGCGGCGGCGCCTGGCCGCCGCGGGCTCTCTGCGACGCTGGCACTGCGCGACTTTGCAGTTCGCCCTGCGTCTCCCCGACAGCGACCAAGGGTTAGTTTTACCCAAGCAGTGCCTCGAGCAATGGTTCCAAGTTTGGCGTTCAGAACCTCGGATCCGTTCAGGAGTCGTCGGAGTGCGGCCGCGTCTCGTCGAGCAACTTAGCAGTATGGCTGAGGCCAATCGCCCTCGCTACGTGCGCGGGCCTGCTCCGGCGGTTATCACCCACCTACTGCGCGCTGGCTGGAGTCCACTTGCGGCGACAGAGTGGGGCACGACGAGCGACATCTCTCAGGACAGGCACTGCTGGAACTTCAGCGATTCCGACTTCTGTGCGATGGGCCAGGCCGTTCCGCTCATCTCGCAGTTTGTGGATTCACTTGCGCGCAGGCAGTGGCGTGCAGCCGCGGAGCATGTTTGCGGAGGTGGCCTCGAGGAGGGGTCCGATGTTCTCAGCATGAGGAAGTTCTTGGCCGATTTGCAGCATGTTCACCGAGGTCGCCAGCTTGCAGAGCTGATGGTGGCCATCGCGGCGGGCGGGCCCTGGCCTAATCGGCGCCGATTCGAGGCGGGCTTGTGCGACAGCAGCAAGTGCGACAGGCGCGGCCATCATGACGCGTGACGAGACGCCCCTGCATCGTACGTGGCTTTGCAGTTGCAATAGCAGTAGCCGTGGTTTCCTGGGCTCCAGCGACCTCGTCCCCGAGGCGATCGCCGAGTTCGAGGCGTTCCCGTGCTTTTGGCTGCGCGGCCTCACCCCGTCGGCGTGGACAAGGGAGACGCCGCCGATTGCCGAGGAGCAGTGGCAAGCAGGTTGTATGAAAGGGGACATCATGGCGGGCTGTCTTGGGCGTGGCTCTGATGATGCTCCGCTGCTCCTCTTCGGCGACGCGTCGGGCGGCCAAGACACGCGCGATCCTCGCCTACGCCGCGTCGGCGTGGCGGTCACCGTCGTGGAGGGCTTCTCGCCGATCAAACTGGGGCCGCACCTGTTGGGGCCCCTGCCTGGGTCGGCTCAGTCGGCCCCGAAAGGCGAGATCGCGGCGCTCGAGCTGGCGATGCGTTTCACTGAGGGCTGGGTCACCTATGTCACGGAATGCTCCGAGGTCAGCCGAGGCCGGTGGGCAGGGCAGGCCATGCAGCCCGCAAGCGAGCACGCCGACTTGTGACGGGCCGTGGGCCAGTCGCTTCGTCAGCAGGGTCGCTCGTCCGAGTGCGTCATCGTGCTGCAGGCGCCGTCGCACCTCGAGGCCCCCGAGGTGCTCGGTCGACGGATCCCGCCATAGCTCGTGCAGGGGAACACGGCGGTGGACGAGCTAGCGGGCGCGGCTGCCAGCCGCGCGCGCGTGCCGCTCGCGGATCGCACGCGGGTGCACGTCGTGGAGAGGAAGGCAGCCCTGGTGAGACGCAGGCTCCTGCGAGCTGCACTCGAGGTGCTGCAGGCCGAGGGCCTTGCCAAAAAGGGGCAGGCCCGCCTAGCCAGCTTCCCTTCACCCCCCTCCCCCTTTGCCTCGTCGTCCTCCTCCTCCTCCCTTAGCTCTTGCACGCTTCGCGACCCCGCACGTCCTGGCCGAGGATGGGCGATCGTGTCGCGTTTGTAGATCATCGGGCTCGATTGCTGAGTTGCGGGCCCGGTTAAAAGTGATTGTGCGCCTTCAGAAGCTGTCGACGGCAAGGTGCTTCGGTTCCCTCGTGGACGTCATTTACACATCGCTGGAGGTTGGGCCCACCCCTCACATGCTCTCTACTTTCATGAAGCGCTTCGATTATGGTTCTGTCGCACCTGTGGCTTTTTCGGCCAGGACCAGTTCAGGGGTCTTGCAAAGCCATGCGTTCTACACATATCGAAGACGCGCCGCGAGTATTTACTCAGAATCTCTCGCGGTGAATTTCCCAAAGCTTGAGCTTGCATGCCGTTAAGTCACTCTTGTGATAGCGGAACTCCTGGAACTCCTCCTCCTCCTCCTCATTTTCCTCCTCCTCCTCCTCCTCCGCCTCTTCCTGCTCCTCCTCCTCATCCTCCTCCTCCTCCTCCGCCTCCCCCTCCGCCTCCGCCTCCTCCGCCACCGCGGCCGCCGCCGCATCCTCCTCCTCTTGGTATTAGTGGTAAACGCCTTCGTCATATTTTGGTTATTAGTATTCGCCTTGTTATTGTCATTCGTATGCTTATTCGTGTTATGATTGGCATGTGTCTTATTCGTCTTCGTGCGTGTTTAGCATTGCCGGTCTCATCATCACTATGTTTCGTAACCGTGTGCTTCGTATTCTCCGTGTTGATATGATTCTTCATGATCTTACTGTTAATATTATGATTGTTATGTTTCTATGATGGCTATTAACAGCACGGCTTTTATACTATGACTCTTACTAGTAGTATGCGTATTCGTCTTAGTACTATGGATACGGTTCGTCGCATGATTCGTGTTGTTCGTACTAGCTTGTGTTCTCTTGGTAGCCATGGTATTCATAGTATTCGGCCGATTGTTCATCTTAGCATCAGTGTTCCTATTATTCGTAGTATTATTATTGGTCGCATTCGTAGTAGTATCAGTATTGTTATTCTTCGTATGATTCGTATTCCTCATCCTCCCCATCCTTCTCGTCATCTTCCTCCTCCTCCTCCTCCTCATCCTCCTCCTCCTCCTCCTCCTCCTCCTCCCCTCATCCTCATCCCCTCCGTCCCCCCCCCCTTCCCCCCCCCGTTCCCCCTCCCCCTTCCCCCTCCCCCATCCCCATCCCCTCGCCCTCGCCTCGCCTCGCCCTCGCCCATCCGCCTCTCCGCTCCTCCGCCTCCTCCGCCTCATCCGCCTCCTCCGCCTCCCCGCCTCCCCCGCCTCCTCCGTATTCTCGTCCTCCTCCTCCGGCTCCTCCCATCTCGTCCTCCTCGTCCGCTCTCCTCTTCCTGGTCGTTCTGCTCCTCCTGCTCGATTGCGTCTCTGGTCGTCATGGTCCTCATGGTTCCCCTGGTCTTCCTGGCCGTATCCTCCTCCTCATCCTCCTCCTCGTCCGTCTCCACCTCCTCCTCCTCTCTTCCCCTCTCCGCCCCTCTCCTCTCCTCACATCGCGTCTCCTCTCATCTTCTCACCTCTCCTCTCCTCTCCTCCCCTCGCCTCCTCCTCCTCTCCCCACCTCCTCCTCGTCCTCGTCCTCCTCCTCCTCTCCTCCTCCTTCCTCTCCTCCTCCTCCTCCTCCCCGCCTCCTCATCGTTTCCTCTCCTCCGCTCCCCCTCTGCCGACTCCTCATCCTCCCTCTGATCTCACTCCTCAATCCCTCGCCGCCTCCTCTCCTCACTCCTCATCCTCCTCCTCCTCCTTCCTCCTCCTCCTCTCCTCCTCTCCTCCTCATCCTCTGTCCTCCTCCCTCAGCCTCCTCCTCTCCTCCTCCTCCTCCTCTCCTCTCCTCCTCTCCTCCTCTCCCTCCTCCTCCCCTTCTCCAACGTTCCCCCCCTCCCCCTACCCCTCCTCCTCTTTCCTCCTCTATTATCCTCCTCCTCTCCTCCCCTCCTCTCTCCTCCTCCTCCGTATCCTCTTCCTCCTCCGCCTTCCTCATCGTCCCCTCTCATCCTCATCCTCCTCCTCCTCGTCGTCTTCCTCTCCCTTCTCACCCGCCTCCCCTCCTCCGCCGCCTCCTCACTCCTCCTCCTCCTCATCCTCATCCTCTCGCCTCCTTCACGCCTCCTTCCTCTCGCCCCCTCCTCTGCTCTCCTTTTCTTTTTCTCAGCATCCCTCCCAGTTCATCCTCATGTCCCTACTCGTATTTTAACTCCTTCTCGCCACTCCTCGTCCTGATCCTCCCCCTGCTCAGCCGCTTCCTTCTGTTCCTCCTCCTACTCCTCCTCCTCCTCCCCCTCCTCCTCCTCCTCCTCCTCCTCCTCCTCCTCCTCCTCCTCCTCCGTCTCCGCCCCCTCCCCCATCCTCCTCCTCCTCCTCCACCTCATCTCCTCCTCCTCCCCTCCTCCGCCTCCGCTTTTTCGGGGCCCCCCCTTTTTTCCTCCTCCTCCTCCTCCTCCCGCCTCCTCTCATCCTCCT
The DNA here is from genome assembly GCA_963575745.1 of Prorocentrum cordatum. Classification (NCBI taxonomy): domain Eukaryota; class Dinophyceae; order Prorocentrales; family Prorocentraceae; genus Prorocentrum; species Prorocentrum cordatum. Next base: position 84,826 of record CAUYUJ010004836.1, read on the forward strand.
CCT
>CAUYUJ010004836.1:86631-209131 GCA_963575745.1 Prorocentrum cordatum
ACGATCGCTACCATTACTCGGCTCGGGGAGCAGTTTGGCCCAAGTAACGACTGTGACGCGCCAATGGGAAAACAAATAAGACCTGTCGCCGCGAACCCCAAAAACAGCGAAGGGAGGTTTTTGGAAATGTTCCACCTCCGGGGACTCTTGCCAAAACCGCAGACCATCAAAACACGACCCGCGATGAAAAACGGGTCTTGGGGAAAGGGTCAGACCCCTGACGGGTCCACGTCATGCAAAAAATCAGGAATTGCATATCTGGGTTCGGGCAGGGGGGGTCGACATGTCAGAAAAAAGTATCCAACCTGGGCGACGTGACGGGGTCCCAGGATCCGCCGGCCCCCTTGTGGGGCCACCAGGCTGTAGGCCGAAGGTTCGCAGTTTCCTGTAACAGTTGCAGCTTCCAGTTTCCACTGTTACAGTTCTGCTTCTTGCTGCCTACTGTTCCTTGTTGATGGACCGCGCGAGGGGGGGAGGCCCAAACGGGCAGGTTTAGCACGCCCTGAGCGTGTGCTCTGAATTGCTGGGGTGGGTACAAATTGACACCCCTCACGCAGATCGGCGGAGTCAGGGTCCAAAAACACATGGGATTTGCCATATTTCTGAAATTCGGTGCCACCCCTCACGCAGATCGGCGGGGTCAGGGTCCAAAAACACAGGGGATTTGCCACATTTCTCAAATTCGGTGGCACCCCTCACGCAGATCCGCGGGGTCAGGGTCCAAAAACACATGGGATTTGCCACATTTCTGAAAGTACTGGCACCCCTCATGCAGATCGGCGGGGTCAGGGTCCAAAAACACATGGGATTTGCCACATTTCTGTCATTCGGTGGCACCCCTCACGCAGATCGGCGGGGTCAGGGTCCAAAAACACATGGGATTTGCCACATTTCTGAAAGTACTGGCACCCCTCATGCAGATCGGCGGGGTCAGGGTCCAAAAACACATGGGATTTGCCACATTTCTGTCATTCGGTGGCACCCCTCACGCAGATCGGCGGGGTCAGGGTCCAAAAACACATGGGATTTGCCACATTTCTGTCATTCGGTGGCACCCCTCACGCAGATCGGCGGGGTCAGGGTCCAAAAACATAAGGGATTTGCCACATTTCTGAAATTCGTTGGCACCCCTCAGACAGATCAGCGGGGTCAGGGTCCAAAAACACATGGGATTTGCCACATTTCTGAAATACGGTGGCCTCGCATGAAGTTCCGATACTGCTTCACGACAGCGCCCAGGCCTCATGACATAGCTCTTGCATAGCGCATTCTCCGAGAGAGGGGGCCGGCGGCAGGGGCCGAAGCCCTTACGGATAATCCCAAGAACTGAGCCTGCCACGGTAGCCGCCGGGGGAAGGAGCACAATACGATGTAGACACGAAGAGTTGCCCGCTAGGGCATAGAGGGTCAGGGCAGCCTGTGTTCAAGCAGGCGGTGACGAGAAAGTGCACGTCAACAGTGTCTTGTGGTGAGCGAGGGGCAGTAGGGGAGGTGAAGTGACAGGAAGAACGACACATGGCAGAACGAAAAGAGAGCAGGGAAGACAGAACTATCATGCGAGCAAGCATCCGACCAGAGCGCGTGGGAGAAAACTGCGAGGAAGTATCGAGCGAAAATCGTTGTCGTCGTAGTCGGATCTTCGCCAACTTCACTGAATTTCGCGAGCTTGAGGGGCCTCTCTGGCTAGGGCGACTTGGAGTGAGGAAGAAAGTATCGAACAAAACCCGTTGACGTCGTGATTGCGCCGTCAGGAGGCCTGGATTGGGATCTCAGCCGGCGCTCGAGCGGGAGCTTCGGTTTCAAAGAGAATGTAACCAACCTTCCAGACGTGAGAACTCCAAGACCACGGTCGACTGACCTCTCCACACGTGGCCACCAGGAAACCCGCAGAGACCCAAGAAAGCCCAAGAAGGAATGCGAAACCTCGACTATCGATCCTCGTTCGAGGGCGACGACAACGCAGACGACCTCAACAACGACGACAACGGACGCCGACGACTGACTTCGATATCGACGACGACGACGACAACAGCGACGAAGGCGGCGGCGGCGGCGACGAACACGACGACGAACACGACGAACACGACGAGCACGACGAGCACGACGAGCACGGCGACGACGACGACGACAGCAAACCACGACAAACTTGACGACGGCGACGGCGACGGCGGCGGCGGCAGCTCCCTTCGGGGTGCGGGGCTGCCTGCCCCGAGCAGCAGCGACGCCGCCAGCGACCCGGAGTCGCCCTGCCACGCGCGGGGGGGCGGGCAGCCGGACGACGAAGACGACCGAACGGAGGCCAACTGCACGCCTGCGCCAGCATCCGCCCTCACGACCTCGGCAGTGAGCATCGTCTGACCGATCACTGTCCCCACTGGCGTGACCTCGGCCCCACTGGCTCATCTAACCCCCTAGATTGGGATAGACTATTCCCTTCGGATTTCGGGGGGTGTCCCCTATACCCCCAGCTCTGGGGTGGTAGGAGGGTGGGACTGAGATGACATGGCCCAAAGGGAATGGAGTTGGGTTAAACGACACTTCAAGTGCTGGCCCAAAGGCCGATCGCAGGGGGCGACAGGACGACCGGAAGCACCGCTGCCTGAGCTCGAGGTGGCCTTCCTCCTCTTCCTGTTCCTCCTCCTCCTCCCCCTCCCCCTCCTCAGCCTCCTGCTGCTCATCCTCCTAATCCTCCTCCTCCTCCTCCTCCCCCTCCCCACTGCACCTCTGTCCCATTGTCCCACCGCCGCCCTCGCCACCGCCTTTACCACTGTCCCCACCACCATTGTACCCTCCACTGTCCCACTGTTTCCACCTCATTCCCATTGTCCCCACACCACTGTCCCCACCGCCACCGTCACCACCACTGTCCACTCTCCCCCCCTGTTCCCACCATTGTCCCCACCACTGTCCCCACCACTACCGTCCCCACTACTGTCCCACTCCCCACTGTTCCCACCACTGTTCCCACCACGGTTCCGCTCTCCCCGCTGTCTCCACGAACCCAACCACTGCCTATCCCCACTGCCCCCACTGTCCCACTGACTCCTCCGCTGTCCCACTGAGCTGTCCCACTGTTCCCACCACTGTCCCCACTGTCCCCACCACTGTCCCCACTGTACCTCTGTCCCATTGTCCCACCGCCGTCCTCGCCACCGCCTTTACCATTGTCCCCACCACCATTGTACCCTCCACTGTCCCATTGTTTCCACCTCAATCCCACTGTCCTCACACCACTGTCCCCACCACCACCGTTCCCACCACTGTCCACTGTCCCCCCTGTTCCCACCATTGTCCCCACCACTGTCCCCACCACTACCGGTACTGTCCCACTGTCCCCACCACTGTCCCGCTGTCCCCTCGCCACTGTCCCCACCAACACCGTCCCCACCACTGTCCGCACCCCCACTCGGTTTTCGAGGGGGGGGGGGGTTCGAACCGGTAGTGACCCCCCCCCTTTTCATGATGAGCTGGGGGGGGGGGGAGGGGTTCGAACCGGTAGTGACCCCCCCCGGTTTTCCGGAGGGGGGGGGGGGGGAGGGGTTCGAACCGGTAGTGACCCCCCCCGGTTTTCCGCCAGCAGCGGTAGAACACGCTCTTTCATACATACACACATACACATACACACATACACACATACATGCATGCATACATGCATATACCTACTGGCATGCCTGCCTACCGACCTACCTACTGCATTGATGCATGCATGCATGCATGTAACATGCATGCATGCACACACATATGTATAAACATACATGTTTATGTACCCCCTTTTACATTTATATACATATATAGAGCGATGTGCATACATATGTATATATGTACGCACATACATACACACATACAGGCATGCAAACACTCATACAACAATGCGTACATGCATACCCGCATTCCTAATACATACATCCATGTATACATGCGTACAGACCTACCTACCTACCTACCTACTGCATGCAGGCATACATGCATTCGCACCTACGTACATTCACACACACACATACATACATATATACATACAGACAGACAGACCGACAGACAGACAGACAGACAGACAGACAGACAGACAGACAGACAGACCTACAGACAGACATACATATACGTATTCGATGCCAAATGACGCTGCCGCTCGGACTGACCGCTGCCAGTCAGAAGCAGGTCCCCGCGCAGGCGAAGCCCCCGGACGCCGAAAAAGACTCAACAGACACCTGAAAACCAGAACTCTCCGGATCCTCCACAAAAAAACGGTGAGGAGCAGTCAGCTGGGACCAGCGGCCGCCTGGGCTGTAAGGCCGCCGTCGCCCCCCACACCCCCGAAAAAGGCCTGCCGAGCCTGCGCCCACGCCAGCGCCATGGGCCCGCCAGGGGGGGGGGGGCTCGCGCGCACGCGGCGGGCTGGCTGGCCGTCCTGCGAGAGCTGACGGAAGGGGGAGCAGAGGAAAGAACAGAATGAGGGGGGGGGGTAAATTTGAATGGGGCCCAGGGCCACACAAATAAATACACACAAATCCCAAGACTCACCCATAGTTCCTTATATTTTCTGGATTTTCGCGTTCCCCCTCCAATTCCCATATGTTCCCATGTTTCCTGGGGATCGACGACGAATTGCGTATGTGTGTTATTTCCCCTCCCGAAGTTGGCGGCGCGCAGAGAGGGGGGGTGAGGGAGGAGGGAAGGCTTCTTAGAAGAAGTCTGCCTCTCGGAAGGCGCGGGCCTTAATCGGTAGACAAGGCCCGCTCCGTGTAAGAAGCAGTCTCCTTTCAAGAAGCCTCCCCCCCTCACCCTCATATCTTTTTCTGCACGCCGCCAAGTATCCGAGATGGGTCTTTAGTAGAACACCCCCCAACCGTGGGAGCGAATTATGCATTCAACGATCGTACTGACGGACTGGAGCCCCACCAAGAGCGGAATACATATATATATATATATATATATATATATGATCATACTACCTATAGATAATTATACATATATATACACATATATATATATGTGTATATATATGTATCAAACATGTTTCGCTGCACCCGCCGCGCAACAACAACTACGATTGCGGCTACAGCCACAACTACGATTTCGACTGCAATCGCGTCTACAAGCGCGACTACAACCACGATCGGGATCGCGACTACAGACACGACTACAATCACGCATACAACCACCAACCTTGATTCCCATTGCTATCCTCATGAGAAGATGCTCACACATCCTCTCGCGTGTAGGGTAGCCCACACTGTATTATTCCCTGGGGGGAAGAAGAGCAACCACATATTTTCCAGCCCGCCTAACAATAAAGGGAAACTAATCTCCGGCGCGACGACGACGACGACGACGACGACGACGACGACGACTACATACGATTATGACTACCACTGCGACTACAACCACGACTACGATAACGACTACAATCGCAACCACAATCACGACTACAATCGTGATTACAACCACGACTATCGTCACGACTACAACCATAACCCCTGATTATTATTGCAATCCTCATGGCGAAATGCTCACAACATCCTCTCGCACGTAGGGTAACCCACAATGGATTCTTCCCTGGACGGAGAAGCCCCCCAACATTATCCAGCCCGCCCAACAATAGAAGGAAAATGACTTCCGCCGCGATGAGGAGGAGGAGGAGGACGACGACGACGACGACGCCGACGCCGACGCCGGCGCCGACGCCGACGCCGACGCCGCCGCCGCCGCCGCCGCCGACGACGACGACGACGACGACGACTACGATAACGACCACGAGAACGAGCAGGAAGGAGACGAGGAGGAGGATCAGGAGGAGAAAGAGCAGGAGGAGGAGGAGAAGGGAAGTAGGAGGAGGAGGAGAAGGGTAGAATTTGTTCCCCGCCGATAGAAACAGGTGGGGGGGGACCTAACACTAAAGACCGATCACAGTTAAAGAAGGAGGAGGAGGAGGGCTAAGAAGGAGGAGGATAGGCGATGAAAATGAGGACGACGAGGGAAGACGGAAAACTGTCGGAAGAGGAGACAACAGAAAGGCTTCTTCGGAGCCATGAGTCACTCATGGCCTCGCCTCGGGTTCCTGGTCAGGACGTGCTCCGTCCAGGACAGGTCCAGGGTCGATTCCGTGTGTTGGGGAAGCAGAAATCCGATGCTTCGAATTTGTCAAAATACGGTCCCCACCGGAACCCCGACCGTTCCCCAACGGCACGATGCACACGAGCCGTCCGCGCACATGAATGATCTGGGACAAGACCCTACGATCCGGGGCAAAATCTCGTGGCAACCGTAGTACACGTCGGTCGGAAGAAGTGAGTAACAATATGAAGTAGGAAGGCGGAGAAAGTAGATTGGGCCAAGGCCCTCCCAGAGAGCAACATAACCCAGCAAAAGCATATCGACTCTTGATGTAGGGAGGCGCTTGACGTGGACTGGGAACTGGAAATCCAAAACTGCCTAGTTTCGACGACTGGTGAGTATGGTGGTCATGATCCTGCCCCCCGGTCTGGAAAGCGCGCAGTCGACAAGAGCGGGGGGCGGCGCAGCGCGCACGCGGGCGCGCGGGCGGCGACCAAGCGCGCTGAGGGCGGCTGCGGCGGCCGGGGCGGGGCGCGGGTGCTGTCCGTCTTCATTTTCTGGCTCGCTGTCCCCCGTTCCATCTTCGGCCCGCCTTTGCCGCAAGGCGGGATCTGAAAACGAAAGCGGTGCACGAGATCGTCCAAACAGCGTTGACAGTGCGGGCGCGGCCGCAAGGAACTCTCACAAAGAAACCCAACCCTGAAAACCCGCTCGCGAGGTGCACCTGAGGGGAAGCCTGGAGCACCCTGAACGCAGCAGTTTCTTCAAAGGCTGCGGGAAGTCACCGCGCAGCGCGCGGAGCGAAGAAACCCAGGATAACCTGACGAAAAGCATATGGTTTTGAGGAGGAGGAGGAGGAGGAGGAGGAGGAGGAGGAGGAGGAGGAGGAGGAGGAGGAGAGGAGGGATGATGAGGAGAGGAGGACAGGGAGATGAGGGAGGGAGGAAGGTGGTAGAGAGGTGGGGAGAGGAGGGGTCGGTGGGATAGGGGCGTTGAAAGGGGGGGGGCCTAGAGAGTGGGGGGAGAGGGGGTAGAGGTGCGCCCGGGGGCCAGTGCGCTCCGGAGTGCAACCGGAAGCCGCTCGTGCCAGCTGGTTGGTGGCGTTGGGGGGGGGCCGTGGGCGTGGCGGCTGGTGGGGGGCGGATTTGGGTGGGGAGGCCTCGCGGGTTGGGTGCCTCCACAGGGCCTGTCTTGAAGCTCGCAGAGGGGGGGCGTGGTCGAGTTGTTGTTGTACCGGCCGTGTGCTCGGGGGTTGGCGGGGGTGGGGCTTGTCGACGTCGCGGGGCGGGGAGGGCCGTGGGGGGCGTGCGGGTGGCTGGTGTGGCGGCGTGCGGGCGCACAGCGGGACGGGGCGGGGGGTGAGGGGTGGTGGACGGTAGGCGCGCCCCCACTGTAGCTGGCGTCCTGGGCTGGGGCGGGGCCTCGGGTCGCTAGCCCCCCGCGCAGCGGCCGCTCGCTGCTCCGTCGTCCTGCACCCCGAGGCGGCGGCGGGCGTCGTCCGCGACCGCCGTCGCTGTCGACGGTCGTCGTCGTCGATCGTTGGCGTCGCCGCCGTCGTCGTGATCGTCGCCGTCGACGACCCTCGACGGCGGTGATGAACGCCGTCGACGCCGCCGTGATCGTCGCCGTTGATCATCGTCGTGGTCGCGGTCGCTGACGATGGTCGTCGCCGCCGTCGCCGCCGTCGGTCGTGGGTCGTCCGTCGACGCCTGCGCCCCCAGGCGGCGGCGGTCGTCGCCGCAGCCGTCGAGTCGTCGAGGATCGAGGCTTCCAAGTTCGCTCGGCATCCTCCTCCTCCTCCTCCTCCTCCTCCTCCTCCTCCTCCTCCTCCTCCTCCTCCTCCTCCTCCTCCTCCTGGTCCTCCTGCTCCTCCCCACCCTCCCCCTCCTCATGATTGGACATGATGTCCTAAACATATCCGGGCGCCCAAACGGGCCCCAAAAGGGCCCCGAGACGAGCCAGCAGGCCCCATGAGGCCTCGCGGCCTCGCTGAGGACCCCGAAGAGCCCCCCAAAGAGGTCCTCCTCAGACGCCCCAGAGAGACCCAAGAGAAGCCCCCAAGAAGCCTCCGAGAGGCGCCCAGGAGGCCCCAAGAGGAATCCACGAGGTCTCCCCTCCACGACCTAGGAACGGTGGCGGGACGGGCACGGTGGCGGGAAGGGACAGGCCCGCGACGTGGAGACAACTGAAACATTGGTCCTCACCACTCTCTTGGAACCCATGTTTTGTCATGCGCGATAACGGCCATTACCGGCCCCGCCCCACCCGCATCCCCTGGTCACGTCACGATTCGCGCCGTCGCCATCTGGGAATTTGCCCGTCTTCAAGATTCCCAGACGGCGACGGCGAGAATCGTGACGTGACCGGTCAGGAGCTGACGGCTGCCCTGCACGCGGTGAGCCTCGCCGCAGGCCCCGTCGAGGTGATAACCGACTCGCGGTTCGTCAGCAACGGGGTCGCGGCGCTCCAGGCGGGGGCATCCCCGGCGGAGTGGTCGCACGCCGAGATCTGGGAGTTGCTGGCGCCGTACTGCCAGATTGGGCACCTGGAAGCGAGATGGATCAAAGGGCATCTCGACGCGGCCAGCGCCAGGGCCCGAGGCATGGCTGAGGAGGACCGCCTTGGGAACGCCGCCGCTGACCGGCTGGCGGGCGCAGCCGCGCGCGCGCGGTTCCCGCCGCCCGCCCTGCTCGCTGGGCGGGACAACCGACTGCGCGCCCTGGGCATCGCACAGCGGATGCTGGCAGAGGTGGAGCTGGCGGCGCTGAAAGTGAACCATAGCGCCAGCGGCGTGGCCCCTCGGGCGGGCAGACCGCAACGCCGGCGCCGCGGCCGGCGGGGCGCGCTCGGCGCGCAGCCAGGGGGGCCGCCGCCGCGGGGCCCTACGGCCGGAGCTGCCTCAGCAGCACCGGCGCCGCCAGGCAGTGCGGGCGGCGGCGGCAGCAGGGCCCGCTGGGCCGCTCTGTTCGCGGGGCAGGCTTGGCAGCTGCACGCCGCCGCGCAGGGCCCCGGCTGGGTGGCCTGCCTGCGCTGCGGGGCCTCCGCGCCCGCGTGGCCGCGGCTGGCGGCGACGCCGTGCGCGGGCTGGGCCGCCGCGCTGCCGCCGCGGGCGGCAGCCTTGCTGCTCATGCCCACGGTCCGGGCTGGCGGCCGCGAGGCCGACTGGCGCGCGGCGCTGCGCGGGCGCCTGGTGCAGCGCCCGGGGCCGCCGGGCTAGCGGCCTGCGCATGGGCCGCGTGCCGCCCCGGCCCCCCCCCCCCTCCTCGACTGGTGCTCTCTGCCGCTGGGCTTCTTCGATGGGTAAAAAAAAAGTGACGTGACCGGTCAGACATTGGACGCGGGCGCCCGCTGCAAACATCCGACGAAAACTGGACTGTCAAAATTCTGGACGGGCCCGCCACAAAAGCTTTGGCGAGAACGAGTTCCTGCGAACTCGAGTCTTACATGTTCCTGACTAAACACTACCAGACGGCGCTAGCGCGAATCGGGACGTGACTGGGTCCCTCCCCCAATCCACCCCCCCTGTCACGCCCCCCCCCAGATGCCCCCAAAAGCCGTCCAATAGGCCCCTGAGAGGCATCCTAAGAGATAATCATTTGCATCGAAGAGTCTCCTGACCCACGGCCCAGGCACGGTGGCGGGTTGGCTCAAAGGCCGCTAGGTAATTTCCACGACCCTCGCGATGTTCTCAATAATTCTGTGGGTCGGCGGACTGGCGCGAGGACGCCTGCGATTCCCGAGCGACTTCTCGGCCGTCTTCAGGCCCCTCGGTCCGCTCATTCGATGGCCCCCTTGGGCCACCTGAGCAGCGCCCAAGAAATCTAGAGCTGTTTGAATATTGTTTTCGGCCATCTTCAACACACCCAGAAGGAACTAGCAAAGGCGAGCGGTGAACACGAACCCCCTTGAATAGGAAAACTGTCTCTTGGACGCGCGGGAGAGGAAGCTTTCGGCTCCAGAACGTCAGCGTCGTCGCCGTGGCCGTCGTCGTCGCCGTTGTCGTCGTCCCCTTCAGGGTCGGCGGCACCGGCCGCCAGGCCTTTCGCAATGACATATGAGATAAGAAAACGCCTCTCAGACACCCGCGATCCCCGCCCTGCACCCGAAGGTCCTCCGCGCCGCGAGCCGCGAGGCGGCGCACCGCGCGGCGCCCGGGGAATTTCGCCACGCCATCGCCGCGCGCCGAGCCCTCCAGGGCTTTCGGCGGCGCCCCTGGCGCAAGCCGCGGCGCCGGCGCGCCGGGGGGGAGAGCATGCTGCTTCGCACGAGTTTGATGCCGATGAATGGAAGATGAGCTGGATCCGTCAGTGGGTCAGTCTTGTGTACTGACGTAGAAGCTATGACATGATGCTTCTTCTTGGTAGTGGGCCAGCTCATGATGCCAACCCATGCCCACCCGGTCCCCTCTCCAGGGACTTCGAATCTCGGGGAAGGTTCGCGTCGTGTCGACCCCGGCGTTGATTCCTGACACCGTGGGGATCGTTCCAACTTGGCCGATCGGCCGTTGCAGAAACGCGGGGCCGTGCAACGAGGGGCCGATTCTGGGCCACCGGCGGCGTTCAACCGTAAACGCACGCGCTGGGGCCGCCGCCGGTCGAAACGACACGAACATCCCATAACGGGGTTTTGATGGTGTTTTCCTTTAGACTCAAGCAAGTTTACTTGCGTGGCATTCCCACACTCTTCCCCTCATCTCCGCCGCCTTTTCCTTTGAGGGCGCGCCGCTGGATGACCCCAAGGGGGGGGGGGGGGGTTGGGACCCCCCCCCCTTTCCCGATCCGTCGTGGGGGAAGCCCCCCCCCCCCCCCCTTTTCCCGATCCGTCGTCGGGGACCCCCCCCCCCCTTTACGGGTCCGTCGTCGGGGACCTCCCGCCCTCCCCCTCTTTCAAGGGGGAGGGGGGGGGGCCGAACCCCCTCCCCTCCGCCGCTTTTGCGCCAAATTCGAAGCCCCCCCGCTCCCCCCCTTTCGCCACGGCGACCCCGATCTCCGGAACCCGACCCCTACCACCCCTAACACGAATCCTCACCCTTCCCTTAGACCCCGAACAAACCCAAACCCTAGTCCCAGACAGTACTCACTACTCCCTACGCGTTACTCACTACCCACAATTCACTACTCGCTACTCACTACTCACTTCTCACTACTCATTACTCACTCCTGACTACTCACTACTCACGACCCACGACACACCACCCACGACGCACTACTCACTACTCCCTACCCCCTGCTCGCTACTCACCACTCACATCAAACTACTCACTACTCACTACCCACTACTCAATACTCACTACTCGCTCAACACAACTCACTACCCACTATTCATTAATCACAAAGCACTACTCACGACCCACTTACCACTATCCATTACCACTACTCACACTTCAGTACTCGTTACTCACTGCCCACAACTCACTACTCACTATGCACTACTCGTTACTCGCTACTCCCTTCTCCCTACACAGTACTCTCTACTCACTACTCAGTACTCGCTACTCCCTACGCCCTACCCGCTACCCAATACGCACTATTCACTATCCACTACTCACTACTCGTTACGCTCCCACTACTCACTACTCGTTATTACCTACACCCTACTCACTACTCCCAACTCACGACTCACTACCCACTAATCCCTAGTCGCTACTCACAAGTCACTACTCACTACTCAGTACTCACTACTCGCTACTCTCTACCCGCTACGCACTACTCCCTACTCACTACCCGCTAGCGACTCCTGACTATTCCCTCCTCACTACTCCCTACTCGCAACGCCCTAGTCGCTACTCCCTACTCACTACTGCCTACTCCCTACTCGCTACTCCCTACTCGCTACTCGCTACTCGCTATTCACCACTCACTACTCACTACTCTCTACTCACTGCGCACGACTCACTACTCACTAATCACTCCTCGCTACTCGCTATTGTCTGCTCCCTCATACCTACCCCATGATTACTACTCACAACGCACTACTCACTACACACTATTCAGTCCTCCCTACTCACTACTCACAACTCCTTACTCACTACTTCCTTCCCACTACTCACTACTCACTACCCACTACGCACTACTCACTAATATCTACCCGATACTCACTACTACCACTACCCATTATTCACTACTCACCACTCACGAATCACTGCGCACTATTCACTATCGGAAACCAACTATTCACCAATCGCTACTCAAAACACTCTACACCCTGCTCACTACTACCCGAGAGGCCCCCTCCCCAGCCCCCTGTTCCCCCTTTTTCTGTCTTCAGGGCCATCCACTGGCGCGCTTTCTTTTTCAGGCAGTACTGGGCCGAAGAGGCGTGCACGTGAGTCCAGGCTTGCGTGAAGTCCAGAATCCCTTTCGGGCCTCACCACGCCCCCCCGCTCTCCCCCCTCCATGCAAATACACTTGGCAGAATCCCGCGAAAACCTGTCTCCTTCGAAAACGTAAAGGAACGAATCCGTAGAGGAGTGCCCTCCACCGTAGAGGAACGAAAAACTATACAAATATAAACTTTCGGAGATTCGCGCGGATTTCTTGGATCTGCGCTGGGGCCCCCTCTCTGGCGCGCGGGGCGCACGACTGGACGCGAGATCTGGGGCCCCACTCGGGGCTATACGATGGAGGGGCGTCCATGCTCCATAGGGGTGCGTCCGAATTGCCCCCCGGGGATGTATCCCCAGAGGCCTCCCCCAAACGGGTTCCAGGTAGATGGGGTCGGAGGATCGCGCCGCATCGCTGATGCATCGGATGGGCTTCTAGGGCCTCAGGGCGCGGAAAGACTTACATTCGCTCGTCCACCTGATGAAGCTCGGCTTGAATCAGTCGGATGCTCGAAACCCGAACAAAGGCTCACGATTTCCGAATGTCTCGGGGCTTGCTTGGGTGCCCCGCGTGCTTCCTCCTCCTCCCTCTCCCCCTCCGACTCCTCCTTCTCCTCATGCTCTTTCTCCCTCCTCCTCCTCCTCCTCCTCTTCCTCCTCCTCCTCCTCCTCCTCCTACCTCATCCTCCCTCCTCCTCCATCCCCCTCCTCATCGACCCTGCTCCCGCTTTCCCCCCTCCTCCTCCGCCCCAGCGCGCTCCCGCGCGCACGAGCGCGGCGACGATGACGATGACCCCTGACATTCGCCGATACGCAAAACGAAGCCAAGACAAGGATAACATCGGGTGAGGATAAATCGACAATCTCTGAGATACGGCGGCTCTGGAGGATGTCCCGGGCGCCGCGGCCTTTCCGAAGCGTGCCAGAACGCTCTGAGAGCGTTCCGGAGCGCTCTGAAACGGATTTATCATCGTTCGAGCCCTGTCCGACGACGACCTCCTCCTGGCCGTGGGGCGGGGATCGGCGACTCCGAAGGGTGTGGCTTGCGAACCCAGACCTCCTCGCGGTGTGAAAAAATCGCAACGGAAGGTTTTTAGCAATTTTCGGCTTCCAGAGGTCCATAGCTGGCCGCAGGACCGTGAAAAAACGACTCGTGATGAGAGACAAGTCCGGGGAAGGGACCCAGACCTCTGGGGGTCGACGTTGCGAAAAAACGCGACGTCGAGGGTCTGGGAAGGGTGTGAGTTGTAACCTGCGCCTGGGGGGCTCGACGGGGACCTCGACGGAGACCTCTGCCGCGCCCAGACGAGGGCTCAGCTTACCTTTCGAATAGGGGATCGACTACAGAACTGGTTTCCCAAAAAATCCATCTTCTCGTCGCATGTACGAAGCATCCGTAGACTGTTCGTTAGTAAGAACGCTCGTAGATCACTCCACGTATTTTTCGTAGATCCGACGAGAAAATCAATTCTGAGATGAACACATTATGTAGTCGATACCCTCCTCGTGGTGACCTCTCGAAGCCCCAACACGTCGATCGCAAAGCAGACCCTGGCGCAACCGCACCCCACGGTAAGGAGCGCGCACCTCCCGGGCGCTTGGCGGGGGAGGTGTCGACGGCGCCGGTGAGGGCGCTCAGCTCCTCCGGCGGGGGGGGCCTCCTCCCGGACCTCCTCCTCCCAGGGTCGAGGGTCGAGGGCCGAGGGTGGACGAGCCTTTCGAAGGATCGAGGGTCGAAGCTAAAGGATCGAGGGCGGCGTTTTCCTGGAGGCATTTGGATCCGTTTGGGGGGGTCTCTGGGGGCAGCACTCCATACACCTCGACCTCCTCCTCCTCCTTTTTCTCCTTTTTTTTCTCCCTCTTCTCTTCTCATCTCGTCTCTTCCTTCTCATCCTCCAGTAAAGGAGGAAGAGGAAGAGGAGGAGGAGGAGGAGGAAGAGGAAGCAGAGAAGAGAAAATAATCAGCAGGAATAAGGAAGGAGGACCAGGAGGAAGGAGGAGGTGGACCAGCTCCTCGTCCTCCTGGTCCTGTGCCTCCCCTCCTCCTGCTCGTCCTCCTCCAAGCCGAAAGATGTGGACCGTTCTGCTGCAGCAGCTGGGGCCCTCGCATCCCTCCTCTCCGGCCAACGCTAGCGGGACGGCAAGGAAACAGACAGACACTCAAGGCAGAAGAGCAGGGAATGATCGCACGAAGGACGGCTGTGCAAACCGCAGACGAGGAAAGAACTTATGCAGGGATCGGGCTGCGGCCTCCGCAATATTCCGAGTCGCTCTGGTCCTACAGTGCTGCACGGGGGGGGGGGGGAGTAGAGGAACCACGAAGACACAAACATAAACTTTCCGGACGTCCGCGCAGTTCTTGGATCTGCGCTGAGACCCACTCTCTGGCGCGCGGAGCGCGCCAGGAGCAGCGCCAGAGGCGCCGCCGGGGGGGTCCAGCGCCGATCCAAGAAATCCCCGCGGAGCTCCAAAGTTGATGCTTATGCCAATGTTTCTTCTTCGACGATGCACACGTCCTGAGGATCAGCGATCCTGGATGCCCCAAAGAGCGCCCCCCTTGCGCGGGCGTGACCGCTGACCAGGGGCGACGGCACCAGGCCTCACCCCCGCTCTTGTCGATGATACTCATTACGTCCGTGAGCACCAGCGTGTCCTTGTCCACCGAAGCACCGGTGGCCCCAGCCATGATGTAGCAAAGGCTGGGGTCCGAGCAGACGGGGTCGGAGGATCGCGCCGCATCGCGGATGCATCGGCAGTTCATCGACGGCGTCGGCGCGGAGAGAATCGGGCTCCACATGTAGCCGCATCGGCGATGCATCGGGGATGCAGCACGATCCTCCGACTCCCTCTACTCGGACCATCTTCGGGAGGCCTGGATATATTTGTATATACATACATACGTACATGCATGCATGCATACATACATACATACACACATACAGACAAACAGACAGGCAGACATACAGACAGACAGACAGACAGACATACATACAATACATGCATGCATACATACATACACGTACAGCCATACAGACAGACAGACAGACAGACAGACAGACAGGCAGACAGACATACATGCATGCATGCATGCATGCATACACACATACATACACACATACATACACACATACATACATACATACATACATGCATGCATGCATGCATGCATGCATGCATGCATGCATGCATGCATATATACATACATACATACATACATACATACATACATACATACATACATACATACATACATACATACATACATACATACATACATACATACATACATACATACATACATACATACATTCATGCATACATACCTACATACATACATACATGCATGCATGCATGCATGCATGCATACATACACACATACATCTATATGTGTGTACACGCTCACAGTCCTCACCACCGCTCTTGTCGATGATCCTCAGACCGTGCGCAAGCGCCACCGGTTGCTTGTTTCCACCGAATCCCCTCAGCACGACGCAGGCGGTGCAACGAGGGCCGACACATGCTGCGCGCGATCGGTGGAGCTGAAGGGGGCAAGCACACATTTGGCTACGTGGGGACGTGCGTTAATAAGGGGGAAAAAACCTACCTCGCTTTTGACCACCCTCGCTTCCAAGAGATACCAAGCGATGCCAAACTACGGCCTGTACTGGTCAGGTCGCTTGACGAGGAGGCGCGTGGTATGACTTGGTTTTCCTGGAAGCGAAAGCGGGGTAGGTAGTTCACGCTCTGAGTTAAGGAATGTGTGCGGGGGCTTCAGACCCTGGTGGATTCCTTGTCTGAAGAGGGCGGCGGTGATATGGATGGCCAGGCCTCAGTGGGTGTTCCGCTGGCGTCTTGGCTCCTGGACTCCCCATCCAGTGGTTCATCATCCGATGCCCTCGTCGAAACTAGATGACCATCGAACAGCATGAGCATAAACTGTCGGCGCTCCGCGCGGATTTATCGGATCGGCGCTCGGCCCCCCCTGGAGCTGGGGATCGTTCGGAGCGCCGCCCTTGGCGCGTTCCGCGCGCCAGGGAGGCGGGTCCAGCGCCGATCCAAGAAATCCGCGCGGAGCTCCAAAAGTGTATGGTTATGCCGCTTTCCCTTCATCGACGAAGCACACGTCCTCAGAATCAGCGATCTTGGATGCCCCAAAGAGCGCCTCCCGTGCGAGGGCGTGACCGCTAACCAGGGGCGACTGCACTAGGCCTCACCCCCGCTCTTGTCGATGATGCTCAGAACGCGTGTGAGTGTCAACGTGTCCTTGTCCACCGAAGCACCTGCTGCGTGCCATCGGTGGGACTAGCACACATCTGGCTAGCACACACTTGGACACCTCCGAGCGTGCCCTCCGTGCGAAGGCGTGCCATCAGTGGGAGGGCGTGCCCGAGGAGTGCCCTCCGTGCGGGGGCGTGCCCGCAGAGTGCCCTCAGTGGGAGGGCGTGCGAGGGAGTGCCCCGCGAGAGTGCTCTCCCTGCGAGGGCGGCGTGCCCGCCAACCCGGGGCGAGACGGCACTGGGCTCGTGGCCTGCAGAGCCCACCAGCGGCGCGGGCGCGCGCGCTCCTCGCGTACGCCCTGCAGCTCCTTGCCGCCCCTGCCGGGGCACCTCTCCACGGGGCAAACTCATCGAGCCCATCCTTCACATGCCTTCCCCTCTGCCTCCTCCCCATCCTTACTCCCCCTCCACGCCTCCTGCTCCTCTTCCTCGTCCTCCGTCTCCTCCTCCTCCTCTTTCTCCTCCTCCTCCTCCTCGTCCTCCTCCCCCTCTTCTCCTCCTCCTCCTCCTTTTCCTCTTCCTCCTCCTCGTTTCACGTTTCACGGCGGTTGTCTGAAGACCAAACAGGGCTCGGCGACAGACAAAAATATGGAGAGGGAAAACTAAGGAAGCACATAGGAGAAGAAGGAAGGCCGAGAGGAGGGAGGAACAGAGGGACAAAGGAGGTAGGTGCTTCCGAAGTCCCCTGAAAACCCACTGGAGCCAGCGCCCATCCACGGACCTTGGCCGTAGGCGGTTGGATTCCTCCTCCTCCTCCTCCTCATCCTCCTCCTCCTCCGGAGTTCCTCCTCCTCCTCCTCCTTCCTCCTCCTCCCGAGCTCCTCCTCCTCATCCTCCTCCTTTTCTTTTCTTTTCTTTCTGAATAACTCCCCCTCCTCCCTGTCGCGCCCCGAGGCCCTGAAGGGTAGGCTGGGCGTTTCGCCTGAGACTTCCTTACACCACTCGTGAGCTTTAAGCCCCAAAAATGGGCAACAGCTTCACCGATGGAGTGCGGGTCGTTTCCAACATGTGGCCCTTGCCATAGCACAGTGCATGTTGGTTGTAACATGATGCAAGAGCTTCACGGATTGAGGGTGGGTCATTTTCAAACTTTGGCTCTCGCTTCGCCGCCGCGAACATTCGTTTAAACATGTGCAACAAAAATCCGCCGACCCTGTCGGCGTGTGTGAGGGGCTTCTCCGTTCGACTCGTCGTCTCCGTCGTCTCCGTTCTCCCCCTCCCAGGGCTCTCCTCCTCAAGCGCGCTATCCAAAGCGAAATTAAACGACGTCGTAGTGGAGTCGAAGGGAAGCCCCTTCCCTTTGATCCCTTCCCCGCAGGGGGGGGGGGGGGGGGGGGGCCGGGGCAGATACGACGCCCGCCGGGGCGCACTTTCCTCGAGCGGGCACGCACATGATGCACTTCCTCCTCCTCCTGGTCTCCTCCTCCTCCTTCTCCTGATCTCTCCTCCTTTTCCTCCCTCCTCCTCCTCCTCCTCCTCCTCCTCCTCCTCCTCCTCCTCCTCCTCCTCCTCCTCCTCCTCCTACTCCTCCTCCGGGCGGCCGCGCGTCTGCCGCGCGCCGAGAGCACTGTGATCGGGAGCCGGCGCACCCCCCCCCCCCCCCCCCAGGTGCGACCCGCCGCTCGGCGGCGAGCCGCCCCCGAAGAGGAAAGGGCGCGCCGGCCGGGGCCTATAGACTCCGGGCTGCCCACGGCGCGCGCAACTCCCCGGTGCCGCTTAACAACTCCGCCGCCGGGCTGGCAGATCGCGGCGTGGAAGCCAGCCTCGTCCAGCGGCGCCTGGCATGGGGCTCCCCCGGCTGTCTGGTTCTGGCAAGTCGCCGCAGCTCGCGCGAGCTCGTCGGCGGCGCACTCGGGCCGCGGCAGCTGGACCTGGCGCCGGGTCGCGGTCTCCCAGCGAGGGCCCCCCAGCGCGCAGGCCAGCTCCGCGGGGCACTTCAAGTAAGCCCCGGCGCCTGGCCCCCCGGCAGAGAGCAGCGCCGCCTGGCTGCAGTGGTGCATTCGCTGCTTTGCAACAGCGTAGGTTCTCTTATGCACCATAGCAACCAAGGTCTTCTGCTTGGTCGGGTGGCCCAGCAGGGCCTCCAGGGGCGCCGCGGGCTCAGGGTCAGCGCCCTGGCGCGCCAGCTCAGCCCGCGTCGCCTCCAGCGCGGCCGCGGCCTGTGGCAGGGCCGCCAGCATGTCTCCGAGGGTGGAAACGCCAGAGATGCCCAGGTCGTGCTGGACCTCCGCGGCCGCCTGCGTCCAGGCCGCCCAGCACACCGCCGCGCGTCTCGTGGCAGCCCACTGCGCGCCGGCCCCGCCCAGCTTAGCCGGCAGCCCCAGCAGCTCGCTCGCCTCCGGGCCCAGCGGCCGTCGCAGCAGGCTCTCCCAGCAGCCTCTGAGCGCGGTGTCGTAGCGGAAGGTCTCCTCCGCCGAGGCCAGGGCCAGTTGCAGGTGGTGCTGGCTGGCGTTGCCGGCGTAGGTGTTGAGCAGCGCGCCCGCGGCCTGCTTCTTGAGCCTTCCTTTCAGCAGTCGCTCGAGGCCGGCCCAGAGCTTCCCGAGTCGTTCCGTGGCCCCGTCCAGCCCGCAGCCCTGTCCGCCGAGCGGGAGCGCCGCGCCGCCGGCGTCTCCGGGCGCCCTGAGCTGCGCGCCGAGGACTGGGAGCACAGCCACATACTTGGGGGCGAACTCGGCTTGGACAGCCTGGATCCCCGCGGGAGACCAGACCAGCGTCTTGTCGTCGTTCAGCTCCAGCCCCAAGGGCGCGAGCAGCTCGCGCAGGCCCGCCAGCGCCAGGACTCCGAGGTCCGCCCGCACCGCCAAGTAGCTGCTAGCTGTCGCCCAGGTAGGAATACAGGCGGGCGCCCGGGTCCAGTTGCTGCAGCCGGTGGAGAAGGTGCTCCAGAGCGCGCCGCTGCCCAACAGCGAAGCCCGCAGGGCCCTGGGCAGGGGGTCACCCTGGTCGAACCCGCGCTGGCTCTGGACCGTTTCGAAGCGCCTGTCGGCCGTGCGCCAGTAGTGCTCCGCCGGGCCCGAGTACCAAACCCTCAAGGCCGCCGCCACCTCAGGGACAGCTTCGTCCATGGCCTCGAGAGCCGGCCCTCGCCGCATCCGTTGGAAAGCGGCCTTTACATCCACCTTGATGAATGTAGCGTCCGGCCTGGCTTCCGCCAGGGCCTGCAGGCTCTTTACCGATGCGTTGGAGTCGCCTTTGCGCCCCACGCCGTACTGGTGTTTCCCGGCTGCATCAGCCAGCTGAGTCTTCCGTGCTCTCGCCAGCGCGCGCAGCCCCAAGCGGCGGAGAGCGGCGCCCACCAGCAGAGGCCTCACGTCCCCGGCGCCCTTCGCGAGCGCCACGAGCTCCCCCGCGCGCAGGGCCTCGAGCGCCTCCCGCGGCAGCTCCCCGAAGGCGACCCTCGTGGCAGCCCGGGCGAGCAGGCGCGAAGTCTCGCCGTCGGCGGCGCTCGCCCCCAGGTGCTCGAGCCGCGTCCCCTGCAGGCCCGGCGCCGCCAGGCGGGGAGGGCGCCGCAGTAGCTTGCGCACCTCCTCCTCCGCCTCCTCCCTGAGCTCGGCGCGGGGCGGCGCGTGGGGCACAACTGGCTGTGGCACCCCGCTGGCGCCGCCGAGTGGCTCCTCCGGGAATCTCGCCCGCAGTTTCCGCAGCGTCTCGGCGGCGGTGCGCGGCGCCAGCTCGGCCTGCACTGCTGCTGCCAGCGCGCGGGCTTCCTCCCCAGCCGCAGCTAGAGTGTGCACCCGGTGCGCTCTCTGCTTGTAGGTCGTCTGCCGCGCCGGCGCTCGCGGGGGTGGGCCGCTCGTGGCCGACGCCCACAGCGGAGCCCACTGCCCGCCCCACCACATAACCAACCGTTCCTCCAGCAGCTCCGCGCACGTGGGGCCCGCTCCCCGGGGCCGAGCAAATAACACCAAGTCGAACAACAACAGCATTTTCCACTCTGCTGCGGCCTCTCCGTGCCGGCTCGACTCTTCCAAAGACTTCCAGCGCCTTGCGTCTCGCATGCGTCACTGCCCCGCGAAACCTGTCTGGCACTTGCACGAACGTAGGGGCCCCGGAGCGTAAGGCAGACCGCCAGTCCAGGCGCTGCCACCAAGCCCGATCAGGGAGGGCCGTGTCGTCCCATGCAGGGTGCATCACTGGAACTTGCCCCTGCTCCTGCTCGGGCCCCTCGGCCTCGCGGCCGCCGTCGGCGTTGCTCCGGCTAGCGGCCGCCGAAGCCAACACCGTTCAGACCCAGGGCGGGCCGTTTTCAAAATGTGGTTCTCGCATTAGCGCCGCACCTTTGTTTTAATAAGCCTGGCGAACGATCCAACCATGTGCAGCTGCGAATACCGCGGGGGAGATGAGACGAAGAGGGGGGGCACGCCAACTCCAAATAACACACGCGGTGTAGACTCTGCTTTCATAGGCAGCGCGCCGCAGGAAGAACAAGGCGCTGGGCCTTCGGTGGAGCTCCCTATGGGGCGACGTAGCGCTGTACTGGGTGGGAAAGACGCACGCGAACACCGCCGCTGGGGCCTTCGGTGGAGCCCCTTATAGGAGCAACGAAGCGCTGTACTGACAGGGGGAGACGCATGCGAACACCGCCACTGCGGCTGTTTGTGGAACTCCTTACGGGGCCACGACGCGCTGTACTGGGTGGGAAAGACGCACGCGAACACCGCCGCTGGGGCCTTCGGTGGAGCTCCCTATAGGGGCCACGATGCGCTGTACTGGGCGAGGGGGACGCATGCGAACACCGCCACTGGGATCCTCGGAGGAGCTTCCTGTTGGGCCAAGAAACGCTGCACTGGGTATGAGAGACGCGTGCGAACACTGCCACTGGGGCCTTCGGTGGAGCTCCCAAACGGGCCACGAAACGCTGTACTGAGCGTGGGAGACGCATGCGAACACCGCCACTGGGGCCATCGGTGGAGCCCCCTATGCGGCCACACAGCGCTGTTTTGGGTGGGGGGACGCGTGCGAAAACCGTAGCTGGGGCATCTGGTGGAGCCCGCCATGTGGCCACGAAGCGCTGTACTGGGCGGGGGACACGCATGCGAACACCGACACTGGGGCAGTCGGTGGAGCTCCCTATGGGGCCACGAAGCGCTGCACTGAGGGGGTAAAAGGTATGCGAACACCGCCACTGAGGCCGCCGGTGGTGCTCCGCACGGAGCCACGAAACATTGTTTTGAGGAGGGAGGAGGCGCATGCGAACACCGCCACTGAGGCCTTCGGTGGAGGTCCCTATGGGGCCACGAAGCGCTGCACTGAGGGGGTAAAAGGTATGCGAACACCGCCACTGAGGCCGCCGGTGTTGCTCCGCACGGAGCCACGAAACATTGTTTTGAGGATGGGGGAGGCGCATGCGAACACCGCCACTGGGGCCTTCGGTGGAGGTCCCTATGGGGCCACGGAACTGTGTCGGTGGAGTTCTGTATGGGGAGCCCCGAAACGCTGTACGGGGAAAACACATGCGAACACAGCCACTGGAGCCTTCGGCGGAGCTCCCGTTGGGGCCACGGAGCGCCGTATTGCGCTGGATAAAACGCATGCGAACAGCGCCATGGAGGCCTTCGGTGGAGCTCCATATAGGGTCATCAAACGCTGAGCTGAGCGTGGGAAGCCCATGCGAACACCGCCACGGCGGCCTTCGGTGGAGGTCCCTATGGGGCAACAAAACGCTGAACTGGGCGGGGAAACGCATGCGAACATCGCCACTGAGGCCTTCGGTAGCGCTCCCTATGGGGCCACGAAGCGCTGTACTGGGCGGGGGAAGTGCATGCGAACACTGCCATTGGGACCATCGGTGGAGCTCCCCACAGGGCAACGACTTGGGCCAGCGGAGTGAGAGGAGGGAGGAGGAAGGAGGAGACGCGGGGTGCTGTTTTCTTCAAAGCGGGGACCCATCACCACAGGATTGTTGAGACAAACAAATACACGACCATCACACCTTGAGGGCGGGTCGTTTTCAAAAAGTGGCTCTCGCCCTAGCGCCGCCCACATTCGTTTAACACATTGCAAGAGCTTCACGGATTGAGGGCGGGTCGTTTTCAAAAAGTTGTTCTCGCCTTAGCACAGCGCACACTCGTTCTAAACAATTGCAAGACTTTCATTTGTTCTCATGGTTAACGTACCAGGAATGGTGTATGGGAGCGATTCAGGATTGGCAAGGCGCAGCACTTACGTCGATTCGCGGTTTTGAAATCTCGGAAATGGTGATCTGGCGCGATTCAGAATCGCCAAGACGCAAGAGCCAGGATAACTCGTGGCGTGGTAGTCCCGAGACTGGTGTTTGGCACGTTTCAGGAATTTCACACGATTGTCCCCCAACGGGACTATTCCCTAATTCGAAGTGAACACTTGTAGGGGCCTGTGATGAGGGAGCTTGGAGGGAGGGCGCATTCCAACATCGTTGCTGAACAATGGACCTCCTCCTCCTCCTCCTCCTCCTCCTCCTCCCTCTATGCTCCCCTTCCTCCTCCAAGGAGGGCGCAATAGTGATACGGCGTTGCGGCATTTTATGTGAGATTGCTCCCACGCATCAAAACCCAGTGCAACAAGCGTCCAGCGAAAGTCGACGCTCATGAAATTCTGTTAGCTGGCCCAGGGTTACCACCGCAGCGCAGCTGGGGTTCCAGTCGGTCGGACAGCTCAAGGTACTGCAGGTAGTGCGCGCATTCCCAGAGCGGCACCCAAACAGTGCAGATCATTCCATGGGTACGGCAGGTTCGCGTCGTGTCGACCTTGGCGTTGCTTCCTGACACGCGGGATCGTTCGAACTTGAACGATCGGCCGTTTCAGAAACGCCAGATCGTCCAACGATGGGCTGATTCTGGGCCACGGGCGGCGTTCAACCTTACACGCCCGCGCTGGGGTCGCCGCAGGTCGACTTGACGAGAACCTACCATGGGCAGCCTCTCGAGACGCAGATGGGGCTGAGGCGAGGCATGCCCCCCGCCTGAAGGCCTCGGGTGAAGAACTCTGACTCATAAGGCGATCGGGCGGCTCTTCCTGCGCAGTGGACCGGAGCACCTGGCAGGGTACGAGGTCAGCGGCCGACGGCTGACCCCAACCGACTCCTGTGCACCCACCTGCTCAACTCCTCCTCCAAGCCCCTCCTCCTCCTCGGTCCTCCACCTCATCCTCGGCTCACCGTTGTCCCAGTGAGTTCCAGTATCAACTGCTTCAGATAAGTTAGCTCATCCATCTTCGGACTCGGATTCGGGGGCGCTGCAGGCGGGCGCCGTGGCGCCATGGTGTGAAAATTGTGCGGCGGCAGTCTTCTTCGCGGTGCAGCCAGGGAGGGGAAAGGACGCACGAAGGGAGAGAGGGACGCACGACAAGCGAGGACAAGAGGCGAGGCGGAGGGAGAGAGGGCAGGAGGAACGAACGACAAGAGGATCGACGGGTCATCCATCTTCACCCAACCAAATCCTTGGCCATCATTGCATCACCCCTTCGACGCCTCCCGGAGCCACTTCGTCACCACCATGGCTGATACTCGAAAAGCTCGATCCTCGAAACTGGAGCCTTCTTCTTCTCCCGACCGGTCGTCGCCGCCATGGGACTCAAGCCCTGATCCCACGAGCCAACATGCCCAGCTCTCGTCCCCCAAAAAAACAAAAGTGCGCGACTTGCGTAGCATCGCCCGGGAGTCAAGCCAAAAGGGCATAAACCCTCACGATGCTGCGCTGCGGCTGCCGAGGAACGAGGCTCAGCGATCCTGGCTTCTGGACGCATGCGGCCCTCTTCGGGCCCCAGAGGCCTCCAGCCTCTGGGGGCCTCCAGGGTGAGAGGGAACGTCAGGGGGGGCACGGGCCCAGAGGGGGGGGGGGGGGGGGGAAACGTTGCATCTGCGACACATCGCCGACAGATCGGTGGTAGCCCTCCGATAGCGCAGCCGCACGTGCCTGGCCAGGGGTGGGCTGCCGGGCCCCTACCTGCGACCAGGGGGCGATTGGGGGTCGACGCGTCGCCCCCCCCCCCCCCCCTGCGCTGCTCCTGACAAGCGACATTCAGGGACCTCTTGAGAGCTTCCGATGATGCTGGCCACAGGGAGGCGGAACGGGCGTGGTCTGCAATCTTGGCAGGAGGGAGAGGAGAGGCCGTCTAGCTGTGCCAAGCTGTCACGATGAACCCGTGCCTCCGCCTGAAAACGGTACACAGCGCATACAATCACCAGCCCCTGCCTCCGTTCCATCCACCTGTTGCACTCCTGCGAATTTTGTGATGTTGGGAATGTGGACCTTATTTGCCATCTCGCTCCCCCCTCATTCATGTGTTACTCCGACCCCCTCTCCACCCACCCCTCCTCCTACATCTGGCTGACATGTGCTACACATGTGCTAAACACAAGAAAGGGTCGCGGAGCACTTCTCGAGGAAGGCGGATAGGAGTTCTGACCTCGGATATCATTCCAACACCCTGCATCCGCAGGCATCATGACTCCCAAGCAAGCCGCCGGCCCCAGCAACAGCTGTAGTTCAGCCTTCCGGACGAAGTGGGAGAGAAAAAAGGGAGATGCGGAGGGTTGCCATACATGCACGCACACACACACACACACAAACTCTCTCTCTCTCTCTCTCTCTCTCACACACAAACACACACACGCACACACACGCACACGCACACGCACACACACACACACACACACACACACGCACACTTACGCACACACACACACGCACGCACGCACACACGCACACACGCACACACGCACGCACAAAACGAGAACGCGGGCACGCACACAGACCCACAACGCACAGCGTGTGCTGACGGCATGCTGCGGACGTGCTGCAGGCACGGCGCCGAGGCGAGGGCGGCAGCCACGAAGAGTGCGCGCACACAAAAAGGGCAAAGCAAAGGGTATCAATACCCCCCTCGGACCTCTCCTGGGGTGCGTTCTGACCAGGATTTCGGGGCGAATCCAGCGGTGAAGACGAGGGCCCCCCAGGAGGCCGAAACAGAGGAGAACGGGCGAAGGGTGGTGGCATGGGTACCTTTTCCTGCTCTGACAGACATCTGTATCATCAGCGCTGGCGCCATCTCAGGCGCCTCCGACGAACGGCGAACGACCAGGCGATTGTTCTTGATCTCCACCCCCCCTGCAACGTCCGTCACGAGGGGAGGGGGGGGAGGCGCGGGGTCGGGCCACCCTGCGGTGGGGGGAACGGCAACGTGATCGTCGGGCCCCGCGAAGGGGACCCCGGGCGCTGGACAACGACGACGACGAGGACGAAGCCGAAGATGAAGACGAGGACGGCGACGACGACGACGACAAAGACGACGACGACGATGTCGAGGACGAGGACAAAAGCGAGGCCGAGGACGACGAAGACGAGGACGAGGACGAGGACGAGGACGAGGACGAGGACGAGGATGACGACGACGACAACGACGACGACCACCTCTGAAGGTCTCCAGAAGTTTCCGGAGG
Source organism: Prorocentrum cordatum (assembly GCA_963575745.1). Classification (NCBI taxonomy): domain Eukaryota; class Dinophyceae; order Prorocentrales; family Prorocentraceae; genus Prorocentrum; species Prorocentrum cordatum. The sequence goes on from CAUYUJ010004836.1 coordinate 112,700, forward strand.
CCTCAGGATATCTCCAGAAGCCTCTGGAGGCACCTGGAGTCTGGAGGCCCTTCCAGGCCCTCGAGGAGGAGGAAGATGACGAAGGCGGCGACGACGGCCGCATCTAAAGGTCACCAGAGATGTCCTGCGATCAGGTCTGCGGAGGCTTCTGGAGGCGCCTGGAGGCCCTCCCGAGGCCCTCGGAAACTACGGTGACGACGACGACGACGACGAGGACGAAGACGAGAGCAAGGAGGACAAGGACAACCACGACAACGAGGACGAGGACAAGGAAGAGGACCAGGACGAGAGCGAGGACGAGGACGGCGAGAACGAGAACGAGAACGATGACGAGGACGAGGAAGAGGACGAGCGCGAGGACGAGGACAAGGACGAAGACGGCCACCTCTGAAGGTCTCCAGGAGCCCCTGGAAGCCTTCGCAGACCTCTGGAGGCCTCTGGAGGCGTCTGGAGGCCCTTCGAGGCCGTCGAAGACGACGACGAGGTACCCCCCCCTGAGGGGCGGGGGGGGGGGCGCGAAGGGGGAAGTGGCTGAGGGGGGGGACGCATCGACCTGGAATCGGCGACACATCGCCGATAGGTCGGCGACGGGCCCCCGAGAGCGATTCCGCCCAGGTCCTGGGCGGGGTCCCAGACGGGTGTACCGGACCAGAGGCACCGGAGGTCTGCGTTGGGGCGGGAGCACCTCGGGCGACCCCCGAGCTGCTCCTCCCCGCACGTCTGCTCCAGAGCACGTCCTCGCGGCGCTCCCTGCCACCTGCCCTGCAATGCCAAGGGGGGCCGCCACTTGGGGGGGGGTCGCCACTTTGCTCGAGGACGCGGCGCTCCCTCTGCAAAGCGGGCCCCCGAGAGCACCCCCCAGAGTCCCCCCCAAAGCGACCCCACACGTCCAAAGAGGAGACCTCCACGAGCTTCGATTGTGGCATCTCGCTTCGATCCTGCAGAGCCCAGGAGGAGGAGGAGGAGGAGGAGGAGGAGGAGGAGGAGGAGGAGGAGGAGGAGGAGGAGGAGGAGGAGGAGGAGGAGGAGGGAGGAGGAGGTGCCCCCATGGTGGCGATGGTGTCGCTCCTCCGTTCCCCCGAGGGTGAGAGGCGGGCCTGGGCGATCGCGTCGGACTTCCGACTCTCCCACAGTGGGGACCCCACCTGGGCGCTGCCCGAGCCGCCCGGCGGGCTCCGGGAGCCTCCCAGCCCGGGGGGGGGGGCGGGCAGGGCCGGGCCCCCCGCTGCCGCTGGGCGTTCTCCACGAAGCGCTTCTGGAGGGCCTCTCGCCGCCCAGCGGGCGAGGCGGGGCGAGGCAGAGAAGGGCGGCCAGGTGATAGATCGGTTGGAGCCCAGGGCGCACCGTGGTTCCCAGTGCGGTTCGTGAGCGGGGCGGCTCGAGGGGGGAGGGAGGACGCCGGCGACGACGAAGAAGAGCAAGGTGAGCTGCGATCTGGCGCCCCCCCAATTACTCCGACGGAAGGACCCCGCATGAGAATCCTCTGGGTGAATCTGGAAAAAGCCCTCACCGTCGTCCTCGTGGTTGGTGAGGCGTCCTGGCTGTCTCTTCTGCGTATATTTCTTCTCGCCCTGGCGCGGGCCTTCCCCCTGCTCCCTACGTTGCCCCCGACCTCGCCCTCCTGTTTTGGCTCCGGACATTCAAAAAGTGGCCCGGGAGTGGTGTTCTGGGAACACGAAGAACAAGAAGTGGCCTACAGTTGGCTCCAGGCATTCAAGACGTGGCCCGGGAATTGTGTTCTGGGAGCACGAAGAACACGAAGTGGCCTACAGTTGGCTCCGGGCATTCAAAATGTAGCCTGGGAGTGGCGTTCTGGCAGCGCGAGAGCCCAAAAATGGCGACAGTTACAGGAATTGGACAACCCGCTCGGATTAGTAACATGTTCCGCGGGCCTCATAGGGAGGGGGCTCCCGCTTGAGACTTCCTCGCGATTCACTCACAGATGTGGTCTGGGAATGGCGTTCTGGCAGCGCGAGAGCCCAAAAATGGCGACACTTACAGGAATTGGATGACCCGCTCGGATTAGTAACATGATCCGCGTGCCCCATAGGGACGGGGCTCCCGCTTGAGACTTCCTCGCAATTGACTCACAGATGTGGCCTGGGAATGGCGTTCTGGCAGCGCGAGAGCCCAAAAATGGCGACAGTTACAGGAATTGGACGACCCGCTCGGATTAGTAACGTGATCCGCGGGCCCCATAGGGAGGGGGCTCCCGCTTGAGACTTCCTCGCAATTCACTCGCAGACGAGGCCCAAGGCGAGTGAGTGAGTGAGTGACTGACTGACTGGTAATGATGATGATCATCACACTCCCTCACGCGCACACTCATCATCATCATATGTGAGTGCTGATGAGTCAGTGCGTGAGTGAGTGAGTGAGTGAGTGAGTGAGTGAGTGAGTGAGTGAGTGAGTGTGTGAGGGATGATGAGTGAGTGGGTGAGGAATGAGTGATGATGATGATGGTGGGTTCCTGTTCCTGCGCGGGGTGTCCAGAGAAAACAAGAACCCCACTTTGGATGTGGGGAAAAAATACTTCGGGAGAGGCTGGCCAAATGACAACGCACGAAGTAAGGCGAGCTGCATCAAGTGATTCAGGCGGAGCTGGAGAGGTGTTCTATGCTGCATGCTCGTTCTGGGAACCATCCTGGAGCCACTCGCTCCACTCATGGTCGATGCTGCGCCGAACGTCCGACGACTTGGTTCGAACTTTGAGTCGAACTTGAGTCGAGCTGGAGTCAAACAGATCCGCCAGGTGGGCCCCAGGAAGGTCCCCCAAACGAAAGAAGTATAGGGTGCGGTTGTGAGAATGCATCTGTCGTCTCGCTTCAACTGCCCGGGCCGCATGCTTCTGGCGGGCCTCGGCTTCCCCCTCTTCCCTCGCCCACCCCTCCCGAAGGGGACCGTCAAATGGGGGACCGGCTCGGGGGGCGGGGGGGGGGAGACATCAGGCCGGAATCGGGGATGCACCGCCGATAGCTCGGCGATGTGCCCCCACATCGAGCCTGCACGCTCCTGGTCGGGGCGAGGCTATCGGGCCCCTGCGGGGGATCAGTGGTTGATCGGGAGTCGATCTGCCCCCCCCTCCCCCTCGAGCCCCCCCCCCCTCGACCACGAGAGACCTTCCACCAGAAACCCAACCCTGAGACCCCAGGACGTTCATTGATTGCTGGAGAGGGCACGCCACGCTCTCCACAGCAAAATCATCGACACCCACGAAGCCCACTGCACGTTGCCCCTGTTTCCTCCGCGCCGACCTGGGGGTGTTGAGAGCCACGCACGGCGCTGTACTCTATACTTACCGCTCCTCGTTTCCTCTCACGGGGGAGTGATCTGGACAGCGATGGTCAGCGACTGTCCAGCCCCGCAGGAACGGGATCCTCCCGCCCCCGCGACGGGGCGTGGATCGCCTGCGAGGACACGCTTAGCTCGCGGCGTTCCAGGTTCTGGGCTACGGCAAGGTGCAGACCTGCACGCCTCCTCGCTTCGGCACCACCTGAGGCCGGACCTGGGGTGAGCGTGTTCCTGGCAAGTGGTTCATCCTTTGGCAGGTCACCGCGGTTCCCCCGGCAGGTCCGCCCCTGTTACCTCGGTTGACGCTCGCGACTTTATGCCCCCGTCCCCTGAGACGGATAAGTTGCCTGCGCTGTACCCCGACTACGTCGACGACTCGCTTTCCACGGCGGGCGTCGCCTCCGAGTTCTAGCTACTGAACAAGTGGTTTATCCTTTGGCAGTTCACCACGGCCCTCCCGCAGGTTGGTCCAGGGGACTCGACCAGCGCTTGCAGCTGCATCCCCCCGACTCTCAGTGTCAGGCAAGTTGCAGGCCGTGGACTCAGACAGGGCCGCTGGCTCCTTGAATAGGATGGTCGCTCGAGCCCGAGTGCATCCTATGAGTCCTTGTGAGTGAAGCCTCCACCTGTTCCCCCCTTTTCCTGCTGCCGCGCGCCCTCGCGCTTGCCGTGCCTCTCCTGTTCCTTGGCCTCCTCTACGTGTTGGACGGTTCGGCCACCCCAGCCCCTCCGTGCCGCCACAGCGCGGCGTGGTCCATGCCCGTGCGCGCTGTTCGGTACGGTCAGAGCTGGCGCCATTTGTGCGATTGCTCCTGTCGTCCGTTTTCTAGTTTGATGCCAGCGTTCCCCGATTCGGGTCGCCTGTCTCTTAATGAGGGTCATTTTGTCCCTGGCACGTGCACCCGCTGCCGCGGCCTATGGGCCCCTGCAGCTAATTTTCTCGCCCTGTGCCCAAGCCGAGACCGTCCAGCTCCTTGGAGCTGTCCTTGTGAGCCGCCTATCAAAATAATCAAAAAAAACAAGTTTCCTCTCACGGGTTTTTTTTCGCCTCCCCCCCTCCTCCTCCTCCTCCTCCTCCTCCTCCTCCTCCTCCTCTTCCTCCTCCTCCTCCTTCTCCTCGTCCTCCTGCTCCTCCTTCTCCTCCTCCTCCTCCTCCTCCTCCTCCTCCTCCTCCTCCTTCTCCTCCTCCTCCTCCTCCCCCTCCTCCTGCTCCTCCTACTCCTTCCCCCCCCTCTTTGCCACCCCGCGCCGCACCCTCGCCGCTGCTCCCAGCTAGGCGCCACTCTTGCAGGGCATCGGCCCTTTCGCCAAAAGGAGGAACTCAAAAGCAAACCAAAGACAGCCAACAAGAAACAAAGTGTGGCCTGTAAGCGAGAGGTGGTGCGTGGGCTGTCCGATCGCGTGCCTCTCCTGCACAGCTCGCCCCTGCCCGCGACGGAAGCTGGCCTTGGCCTTCCTTGTTGGAGGAGGCGGGAGCGCCATCACAGAGCTTCACCTGACTCGGCCTCGACCGCTGCTCGACTCGAAAGGGCGCCAGGCAAACTGGGAACACCACGCGAGGCGACCTGAACAGGCCTCGGCCTGAGCACGATCGGCAGGCGCGCGGTTGCGGTCGGCCTGCGCGTGCCGCTGCTCGTTGGCCAAGCGCGGCGGCTCCCCGCCACGGGGGGGGGACACGCTCACGTGGGCGACTCCGAGAAGCCCTCGAGGGCGCCGCCGCCGGCCGTCCGCCGGCGGAGCCGCCCTCTCATGCCTTCCAGAGGCTTCCGTGGGCCTTACGCCGGCATCCGCCGAAGGCGAGAAGCTGACCTCCCGACTTCTCGAAGACGAGGCCCTCTTGGCACGCCCTGGGCACCTCGTCATCCGACTAGCGGCTCGTAGCCGTGAGCACGCTACGAGCTGTGCTTTGCTTGTCATCTGCCATCCGACCTCCGACATGGCGATCCTCTCAGCACGTGGCCCATGGTCTCTCGACCCATTCCCGAGGGTCACCTTCCACTCCGGCGGATCGATCTCTGATTCTCTGGAACCGGCTCTGTGGAACCCGTAACTGTGGAACTGGTTCTGTCAATCCTGCAGAACTTGTTGCGTGGAACTGGTTCCTGTGGAACTCGTTTCTGTGGAACCCGTCTTCGTTGAACTGGTCTGTGCCGAACTGGTTGGCTGTCGAGCCTGTCTTCTGCCGCTCCTCCTCCTCCTCCTCCTCCTCCTCCTCCTTCTCCTCCTTACCCCTCCTGCCGCTCTTCCTCCTCCTCCGTTTCCTTACCCCTCCTGCTGCTCATACTCCTGCTTATCCTTCTCCTCCTCCTCCTCCTCCTCCTCCTCCTCAGCATCATCATCATCATCATCATCATCATCATCATCATCATCATCATCATCATCATCATCATCATCATCAGCAGCATCATCATCATCATCATCATCATCATCATCATCATCATCATCATCATCACCATCATCGTCATCATCATCATCATCAGCTCAGCATCAGCATCAGCATCAGCATCAGCAGCAGCATCACCATCATCATCATCACCATCATCAGCATCATCATCATCATCAGTATCATCATCAGTATCAGCATCATCAACATCATCATCATCAGCAGCATCAGCATCATCATCAGCAGCATCATCAGCAGCAGCATCAGCATCATCATCATCAGCATCATCATCACCACCAGCATCATCATCATCAACATCATCCTCATCATCATAATCGTCATCAGCAGCAGCAACATCATCATAAGCATCAGCATCAGCATCAGCATCATCATCAGCATCAGCAGTATCATCATCATCATCATCATCACCATCATCATCATCATCATCATCATCATAATCAGTAGCATCATCATCTTCATCTTCATAATCATCATCATCGTCATCATGAGCATCATAAGCATCATCAGCAGCATCGGCATCGTCATCATCAGCAACATATTCAATCTCATAATTATCATTTTCAGCAACATCATAATCAGCAGCATCAGCATCACCAGTATCATGACCGTAAGCATCATCAGCATCATCATCATCATCATCGTCATCATCATCATCAATCTAATCAACATCAGTATCATCATCATCTAACGAACCCGTCTTACAGATCTAAGAGCCCCCAGCCTAAAACCTGCATGCTACTCTAGGACCTGCATGCTCCTCCTCCTCATCATGATCCTCCTCCCATTCCTCCTCCTCTTTCTGCTGCGCCTGGGAACTTCTGGAAACCATCTAACCCATTCCTCTCCCCCTGTTCCTCCTCCTTTTCCGCCTCCTCCGCCTCCTCCTCCTCCTCCTCCGCCATCCTCCTCCTCAGTTTCTTAATGTGTTTCTTCTTATTATTATTCCTCCTCCTCATCCGTCTCTTCCTCTTCCTCCTCCTCCTCCTTCTCCTCCGCCCCCCTCCTCCTCCTCCTCCTGCTCCTCCTCCTCATGATCCTCTTCGTCTGATGTCTATGATTCGCATTATTCGTAATATTTTCGTATAGTTATATTATTACTATTGTTGTTACTATTGTTATTGTTGTTCGTCCTCCTCCTCCTCCTCCCCCTACTCCCCCCTCCCCGTACGACGTGACTTGTAAACAAAGCGGACCCTCAGAAATCTGAAACCCCTTCCCCGGGACCGCTTCTCCATCCCGACTTGTTTTTCGACGGCCCTCGGCCCGGCCAGGGCCTCTGGAGGCCGGAAACCTGGTGGGGGCTCCTCCTCCCCTGGACCCTGTAGGGGTTCACTTCGTTCGGGAGCTCCCGAGCCAAGTGAACCCCACCCTCCCCTTCAAAAATCGTGGGGTGTAGGGGTAGGGTTCGCATGCGGCCCCCTACCCTGCTCCTGCCAAGAGCGGCGGCGCCGAGGCGGCCGCGGCCGGGGCCGCCTGCTCGCTCTCCGCGGCGTGCAGCTTCTGCCGCAGCACCTCCAGCCGCACCCCCCGCAAGCTGCAGAGCGGTGGGGGAGACGACGGCCAGCCCAGGGCCAACTGCTCGGCGTCTATATATTGTTCGTTGCCAGAGGTGGTCCTGCAGGGACCCATACTCGGGTGATTCGCGATAACACCTGTGACCCCCCCCCCACACACTCCCCCCCTTGAGGCGTAAATCTGGGACTATTGGAGAGCATGTGTCTCTTTCTCTTTCTTGTCTTTCTCTTCCTCTCTCTCTCTCTCTCTGTGTCTCCCTAATCCGCCCCCGAGGAATCCTGCTGTAATCCTCCACGAACATGTTTGAAATCCGCCATCAAGGATTCCTGTTGTGGCAGACGCACAGGATAGCTGAGGGCCCAAAAGGGGTACCAGCCCACACACACATACACACACACCGAAAAAAGCAATGAGAAAACGCCTGGGGCTCTCAGTGTGTCATTGATGTCTTGTGGTTGGCCGTGCGTCTCTCTCTCTCTCTCTTTCTCTTTCTCTTCCTCTGTCCCTTTGTATTTCTCCTACTCTTTCTCACTATATGGATTGTATGCCCGTTCTGTTTCCAAACCCTCCCTTGGTTGGGTCCTCGTTTGGAATAGAGCAGTGGGGCGCCAACTCCCTTCCTGTCCTCCTCCCACCCTCTGTCCCCCTCTCGCCTGCCTGCACCTGCCTGCTTGCATCCCTCTTGGGAGCCACGAGGTGTGAAACTGTCGCCACGTTCAAAGGCTGTTGAAGAGGACAGCACAGTGGGTGCCGACAGCATATTCAAAATAGACCTCGACCGCCCTGGAGATGCGATCTGCAAAACTGTCGCTGCTTTTGAAGGCTGCTGGGGGGGACACATATGCTGGATGCCGACGGCCAGATTCAAATTGGACCTCGACATCCTTGAGGGGCTGCGAAGTGTGAAACGGTTGCCGATTTCGAGGGTTGCTGGGGGGTCAAGCATAGTGGGTGCCGACGAAAGATTCACATTAGAACTCGACATCCCTTGGGGGGGCTGCGAAGTGCGAGGCTGTCGCCAACTTCGAAGATTGCGGGTGGGGAGGAGGGGCATCATGGTGGATGCCGACGGCAGATTCTAATCAGACCTCGACCCCATGGGGGCTGCGATCTGCTAAATTTTCTCTGCTTTTGAAGGCTGCTGGGAGGGGCAACACAGTGGATGCCGACGGCAGATTGAATTTGGACCTCGACATCCTTGAGGGGCTGCGAAGTGTGAAACTGTCGCCACGTTCGAGGGCTGCTGGGGGGGGCAGCATAGTGGTTGCCGACGGCAGTTTCAAGTCAGACCTCGACATCTCTGGTGTGGGGGAGCTTTGCAAAACACTCGCCACTTCCGATGGCTGCTGGGGGGTCCACATGTTGGGTGGCGACGGCAGGTTCAAATTGGACTTATGTCGGGCGTGTCCCCCTACAGGGGGGACTATTGTTTGACTATTTGTTGGGGCATTTGTTTATTTTTCGTCGGAAATCCCCCTGTAGGGGGACAGGCCCGACTTAAAATTGGACCTCGACGTCCTTTGGGTGTCTGCGATCCGCCCTCTGGGCCCGCCTCACCCCGAGGCCCTCCCTGCCGGGCGCTCGGGCAGAGGCGCGGACACCTCGGGGGCCTGGCCAGGCTCGCGGGGGCGGGGAGGGGAAGGGCTGCCTACGACGCAGCCAGGACGAGGACTCAATCCAGAGAGAGGGAGGATAAGTCGAGGATCGCTGAGATCCGGCGGCTCTGGAGGATGTCTCGGGCGCCGCGACCTTCTCAGAGCGTTCCGGAACGCTCTGGAACGGATTTGTCCTCGTCCTAGCCGAGCTCGACATCGCATCTGGACGATTCAGGGTCTCCTCTGGTCCTGATCGATGTTCCCTGTCTGGCGCAGTCTGGGGCAGCGTAAAATCACGACCGCCCCGTTTCCAAGCCACCCGAAGTTCCCCGAGTGCGTCACACACGAGCATCAGCCAGCAGAAACATTGGCAATCGACTCAAGAAATCCTGCCACAATGGTTCTGGTTGTAGGAAAGGCGTATGGTGTAAAGGGGTGTGGTGCCAATGATGGATCTGGCGAGATTGACTATCGTAGATAACATCGCCTTTTTCCACGATTGGCACCACACCCCTTTATGCCACACCCCTTTCCGACCTCCAGAATGGTTCCGCACACTCTGGCTGGGTGCGTCCTTTTCGCAGCTGTCCTGCACGATCCGTCTGCACGGTTCCCCCACAACGTTAGATGAGCACCCTTCTCGTGCGAGCACCTGCCCCTGTTGTTGACTGTGAGGCTGGATGGAGAGCTGGAATGCGTATTTCAAGCATCTGTGTGGGAGCCCGTCCGTATTCTGATGGACCCCCGTCCTGGAAACAGCGTTGGTCAAACACGCCTCTGGTGCACTCGCGAAGGCTCTGAAGGGGCCCACATTACTGATGTGGGCGCTTGGGCTCTCCAGACTGCAGGTGCAGGGCAGGGTGTTCTAGCCGACCTCCTGTCCTACCTTCCAGGTAAACTCCTAGCAACTTGTGATGGTATGCAACAAGCTGCTACCTACTTCCATTGTGCCCTCTGTTGGAAGGGAGGAGGAGGGAGGAGGGAGAAAGAAGGGGAGGGGGGGAGAGGGGAAAGGAGAGGGGGAAGGAGGGGGAGGAGGGCGATGGGGGAGGGAGCAGGGGGAGCAGAGGCAGGAGGGAAGGAGGAGGGGTTGGTCCCCTGCCTCCCTCACCGAGATGATCAGCAGACGGCTGCGCGGCGCGCGGGTGCAGAGGGGAGGAGGGAGCCAACTGGAGAGTCAGAGAGACACCAGCAGAAGGGAGGAGGGCAAGGAGAAGGGTGGAGGGGGGGCAGGACGAGGAACCCACGGCGGCGCGGCAACCCCGAGTGCCCGGAAGGGGGGGGGGGGGAGGGGAGGGGGGGAGTGGGGGGAGGGGGGGGGGGGGGGGCGCGGGCGAGCGCGCTACGACCCGGGCTACTTGGGCCACCAGCTGAGCTACGAGGACAGCCGCCTGAGCTACGCAGGCTCCGAGGGCCACCAGCTGAGCTACATGAGCTGCGAGGGCCACCACCAGAGCTGCGAGGGCCACCTGCGCAGCTACGAGGGCCACCTGGTGAATTACAAGGGCCACCATCTGAGCTACTTGGGCCAACGTGTGAGGTACGACGGCCACCAGCACAGCTGTGAGGACCAGCAGAGCTCCGTGGACTGCTGGCTGAGCTACGAGGGCATCCAGCCGAGCCGCGGCGGCCACCAGCACGGTGTCTGCCTCAACGTCCCCACGAGACTACGGAGCGTGCTCGTGGAGACGGCAGGCCCTGAGCTACAAGGACCACAGCTACAAGTTGTTTCAACCAGGAGGCCACTACGCTACTTCGTCTACAGCATTACCGACAAGGTACGCCATGCATATCGCTACAGGCAGGGTACTACAGTCGGACCTGAAACAAAAGAACATCCCTCAAGAACACGAGACCCTCCGCCGGCCAAAACACACACAGAACATCCAAGGGTACCCTCTCCAGGATGCACAAGAACAGCCCACGAGCACGGAGAACTTTAGGGCATCCCCCACGAATGGCATAAACATTTTAAAAAATGCCGGTCCGCGCGGATTTCCTGGATCTGCGTTGGACCCCTCCCTGGCGCGCGGAGCGCGCCAGGAGCGGCGCAGGAGGCGACGCCAGGGGGGCCCAGCGCGGATCCAAGAAATCCGCGCAGAGCGCCAAAAGCTGATGCTTATGCCAGTGCTTCTCCTTCGGATCTTCTGCCTCGGTCCGACTGCACGCCATGCACATCGCTACAGGCAGGGGGCCACAGTCCTCCGCAACCGTCCTCGAAGCACGGAAGCGCTGCACACCTCGGCGGCGTCCCCGAGGGGTGCCAAGGGCGCGCCCCCCCGCGCGTGCCCTCTCGAACGCGCGCGGCGCGGCGCGGCGCGGCTCCCCGGAGAGGGACCGCCGTGGAGCGCTGCGGGAAAGGAGGGAGGGAGGGGAGGGAGGGAGGAGGGAGGAGGAGGAAGGAGGAGGGAGGGAGGGAGAGACGGAGGGAGGAGGAGGAGGAGGAGGAGAAGGAGAAGGGAGGAGGGAGGAGGGAGGAGGAGGGGGGAGGACGGAGGACGGAGCAGGAGGGAAGAGGAGGGAAGAGGAGGGAGGGAGGAGGGAGGGAGGAGGGAGAAAGAGGAGGGAGGAGGAGGGATAAGGAGGAAAGAGGAGGGAGGGAGGAGGAGGGAGGAGGAGGAGGAGGAGGGAGAAAGAGGAGGGAGAAAGAGGAGGGAGAAAGAGGAGGGAGGAGGAGGGACGTCGGCCCTCAGAGATCTGGACTCCCTTCCCTTGGGCCGGTGCTTCCTCCCGAATCGTTATGTTGACGCGCCCGAGGCCCACTGAGGGCGCGCAAAGGCTGAAAACAACAACAACAACAACAACAACAACAACGACAACAACAACAACAACAACAACAACAACAACAACAACAACACCAACAACAACAACATCATCATCAACACCAACACCAACACCAACACCAACACCAACACCACCACCACCACCACCACCACCAACAACAACAACAACAACAACGACAACAACAACAACAGCATCAACACCAACACCAACACCAACACCAACACCAACACCAACACCAACAACAACAACAACAACAACACCAACAACAACAACAATCATTTTACCCTCATGCGCCATGCTTCCACATGACACATGCATCCATCTGGATAACACACCCCATCATGGGGGATTTTTCTGGCATGCGGGATCCGATATTCCCTCACCCAGATATCCCGCCCAAGAAGGTTTGGCCACCACCTCTTCCGAGGAACTTCAACATCCATAGCTCGGACGGCACATCGCCTTCGCAATCGCCTTGCGCATGCCCCGCATCTCAGAGGGAGAGGAAGAGGAAGAGGAGGGGGAGATGAGAGAGATAGGGAGGGGGAGGAGGAGAAGGGAGGGGGAGGAGGGGGAGGAAGGATGAGTAGTTGTAGTAGCAGCAGTTGATGATATTGTTGTTGCGGCTGTAGCACTAGTAGTAGTGGTAACGGTAGTAGTAGTCCAAGTAAGTAGAACTGGCTTGTGGCAGCCAAGCGTTCATAGCGACGTTGCTTTTTGATCCTCCTTTAATGTCTTCTCTCCCTATCCTTGAGACGCAGAAGTCTCAAAAAGTTGGATGGTTCAGCACATCCAGGAAACCTATCGCTGGACCGGCCCAGATATGGTTCCAGAAGCGGCTCGGGAAGCTGCGCAGGCGCCAGAAGCAGAGAAGCACCACGTACGGGCGACGGCTCGGGCGTCCGGCCCAAAGCCGCTCCAGAATCGGCCCAGGACGGCTTCCCGGGCGCCGCAAGCAGAAATTCAGCATTCTCGAAAGATTAATGTGTATTGGAATGGGCTTTTTTCGGCGCGATCGGAACTGCCCGGGCGTCCGGCCCGGGAGCCGGGCCGGGTGCCGGCCGGGCCGGGTGCCGGCCCGAGCTCCGGAATCGGGCCGGACGGCCTCCCGGGCGCCGGAAGCAGAAATTCAGCATTTTCGATAGAAAAATGTGTATTGGAATGCCCTTTTTTCGGCGCCGCCTCGGAACTCGATTTTCCGGCGCCCGGGCGCCGGCTCGGGCGCCGACCCGGGCGTCCGGCCCGGGAGCCAAGCCGGGTGCCGGCCCGAGCTCCGGAATCGGCCCGGACGGCTTCCCGGGCGCCGGAAGCAGAAATTCAGCATTTTCGAAAGAAAAATGTGTATTGGAATGGCCTTTTTTCGGCGCCGCCTCGAAACTCGATTTTCTGGCGCCCGGGCGCCGGCTCGGGCGCCGACCCGGGCGTCCGGCCCGGGAGCCGAGCCGGGTGCCGGCCCGAGCTCCAGAATCGGCACGGACGGCCTTTCGGGCGCCGGAAGCAGAAATTCAGCATTTTCGAAGAAAAATGTGTATTGGAATGGCCTTTTTTCGGCGCCGCCTCGGAACTCGATTTTCCGGCGCCCGGGCGCCGGCTCGGGCGCCGACCCGGGCGTCCGGCCCGGGAGCCGGGCCGGGTGCCGGCCCGAGCTCCGGAATCGGCCCGGACGGCTTCCCGGGCGCCGGAAGCAGAAATTCAGCATTTTCGAAAGAAAAATGTGTATTGAAATGGCCTTTTTTCGGCGCCGCCTCGAAACTCGATTTTCTGGCGCCCGGGCGCCGGCTCGGGCGCCGACCCGGGCGTCCGGCCCGGGAGCCGGGCCGGGTGCCGGCCCGAGCTCCGGAATCGGCCCGGACGGCCTCCCTCCCGGGCGCCGGAAGCAGAAATTCAGCATTTTCGAAAGAAAAATGTGTATTGGAATGGCCTTTTTTCGGCGCCGCCTCGGAACTCGATTTTCCGGCGCCCGGGCGCCGGCTCGGGCGCCGACCCGGGCGTCCGGCCCGGGAGCCGCTCTCGGCGGCGAGCAAGAGCACCGAGCCCGAGTAAAAAAGGAGGAAGTCTCGAGCCGGAGCGTTGTTGTTGTTGGGGGGCCGGTTTTGGCGGAACCCCAAAACGCCTGAGCGTGAGCTTCAATTTCAGAGGAAATGCGGCCGGCGCCTCGGCGAGAGCGCCAGGGCGAATATAGGGGGTCCAACAATAATAATTGTTTAGTAATTAAGGTTCAACAACAACAACAACAACAACAACAACAACAACAACAATCATTTTACCCGAACGCGCGGTGTTCTCCCCAGTGCCAGGGTTTTCATACGACACCAGGCAATACCCCCACTTCGTGGGGGGGCATTACAAGCTCTACCAAATATCCAAACGACTCTTCGCGACCACCCAAACCCAGCTTCCCGCCCTATGACGTTGGGACACTTCACTTCGTGGCGTGCGGACGACCGTGGCTACTACACTGGCGTGGGGTACACACCCACAGAACTTGGTCACTTATTCGTGCAGGTGTTTTTCGAGGACCTACGGTGCGATTCGTGTGATTTTATGATGCGCGGTGCTAGAATTCTTAAGAACCCAATGGTTTTTGGAGATTTCGGCGTGCGCGCGCAAAAAACGAATGTGTCCCGCATGGTATTATTTGACAGGGATGATGGCCCTGGCAGGTGCGCAACCGTTGTCGCAGAAGTTCGAAAAAGTTGCTCGCAAAAGCCCGTTTGACAGAAATGTTTAAAAAGTGTTGGGTTTCCTACGAATCCGCAAGAGCGCGCGGGATGAGATTTTGACATTTTTTTGTTGAAAAACCATTGGTTTTTTGATGTTTTTATGTTAAAATCGCTCCGAACACTAAGGCTTTTGGAAGGATTTCGTCTTGCGCGCGCGAATGTCCACTTTACCTTATTTTTTGCAAGGGATTCTTGAAATTTGATTATATTAGAACAAGAAATGTCATTTTATAGTGTTTTTTGCAAGGGAAAACGGATTACAACAAAACAACCGGATCTGGACCCATCCACTTTTCTGAGGCTTCCTCACGAAAATGATGAAAATGTAGCTGCGGCCTAGGCGCGGCGGGGGGGCCGTGCACCAGGGGTCCCAACAATAATTATTCTTTAGAATTAATAATGTTCAACAACAACAACAACAATCACTTTACCCGAACGCTCAGTGTTCTCACCAGTGCCAGGGTTTTCATGCGACGCCAGCCAATACCCCCACTTTGTGGGGGGGCAGTGCAAGCTCTACCAAATATCCACACGACTCTTCGCCACCACCCACACCCAGCTTCCCGCCCTATGACGTTCGGACACTTCACTTCGTGGCCTGCGGACGACCGTGGCTACTACACTGTGATTTTATGATGCGCGGTGCTAAAATTCTTAAGAAGCCCAATGGTTTTTGGAGATTTCGGCGTGCGCGCGCGAAGAAAAAACGAATGTGTCCCGCATGGTATTATTTGACAGGGATGATGGCCCTGGCAGGTGCGCAACCGTTGTCGCAGAAGTTCGAAAAAGTTGCTCGCAAAAGCCCGTTTGACAGAAATGTTTAAAAAGTGTTGGGTTTCCTACGAATCCGCAAGAGCGCGCGGGATGAGATTTTGACAATTTTTTGTTGAAAAACCATTGGTTTTTTGATGTTTTTATGTTAAAATCGCTGCGAACACTAAGGTTTTGGAAGGATTTCGTCTTGCGCGCGCGAATGTCCACTTTACCTTATTTTTTGCAAGGGATTCTTGAAATTTGATTATATTAGAACAAGAAATGTCATTTTCTATTGTTTTTTGCAAGGGAAAGCGGATTACAACAAAACAACCGGATCTGGACACATCCTCTTTTCTGAGGCTTCCTCACGAAAATGATGAAAATGTAGCTGCGGCCTAGGCGCGGCGGGGGGGCCGTGCACCAGGGGCCCAACAATAATTATTCTTTAGAATTAATAATGTTCAACAACAACAACAACAACAACAACAACAACAACAACAACAACAACAACAATCACTTTACCCGAACGCTCAGTGTTCTCACCAGTGCCAGGGTTTTCATGCGACGCCAGCCAATACCCCCACTTTGTGGGGGGGCAGTGCAAGCTCTACCAAATATCCACACGACTCTTCGCCACCACCCACACCCAGCTTCCCGCCCTATGACGTTCGGACACTTCACTTCGTGGCCTGCGGACGACCGTGGCTACTACACTGGCGTGGAGTACACACCCACAGAAGTTGTTAGGACAGCGCGCGCGGGTAGAAATTTTGAAAAGTCGTGCAGGTGTTTTTCGAGGACCTACGGTGCGATTCGTGTGATTTTATGATGCGCGGTGCTAAAATTCTTAAGAAGCCCAATGGTTTTTGGAGATTTCGGCGTGCGCGCGCGAAGAAAAAACGAATCTGTCCCGCATGGTATTATTTGTCAGGGATGATGGCCCTGGCAGGTGCGCAACCGTGGTCACAGAAGTTCGAAAAAAGTTGCTCGCAAAAGCCCGTTTGACAGAAATGTTGAGAAAGAGTTGGGTTTCCTACGAATCCGCAAGAGCGCGCGGGATGAGATTTTGACATTTTTTTTGTTGAAAAACCATTGGTTTTTTGATGTTTTTATGTTGAAATCGCTCCGAACACTAAGCTTTTGGAAGGATTTCGTCTTGCACGCGCGAATGTCCACTTTACCTTATTTTTTGCAAGGGATTCTTGAAATTTGATTACATTTGAACAAGAAATTTCATTTTATAGTGTTTTTTGCAAGGGAAAGCGGGGGGGAACAAAACAACCGGATCTTGATCACATCGAATTACCTGAGGCTTCCTCACGAAAATGATGAAAATGTAGCTGCGGCCTAGGCGGCGCAGGGGGGGCGTGCACCAGGGGGCCCAACAATAATTATTCTTTAGAATTAATAATGTTCAACAACAACAACAACAACAACAACAACAACAATATTTAGACTGGGGACACTCCGTTCTCACCAGTGCCAGGGTTTTCATAGGAGGCGGGCAATACCCCCACTTTGTGGGGGGGCCGGTTCAAGCTCTACCAATTTCCAAACGACTCTTCGCCACCACCCACACCCAGCTTCCCGCCCTATGACGTTCGGACACCTCACTTCGTGGCCTGCGGACGACCTTGGCTACTACACTGGCGCATGGGTACAATGACTTGTTGTGGTAACATTTTCTGTAAGCTAGCTTAGTATACGACTTTTCCCCCTGCAATTGAAGATTTCGGCGTGCGCGCGCGAAGAAAAAACGAATGTGTCCCATATGGTATTATTTGACAGGGATGATGGCCCTGGCAGGCGCGCAACCGTTGTTGCAGAAGTTCGAAGCACGTGAAAAAGTTGCTCGCAAGAGCCCGTTTGACAGAAATGTTGAAAAAGTATTGGGTTTCCTAAGAAATCCGCAAGAGCGCGCGGGATGAATGTTTGAAACTTTTTTTTTGAAAAACCATTGGGTTTTTCATGTTTTTATGTTAAAATCACTACGAAAACTAAGGTTTTGGAAGGATTTCATCTTGCGCGCGCGAGTGTGCACTTCGTGTCATTTTTTGCAAAGGATTCTTGAAGTTTGGTATGTTAGAACAAGAAATTTCATTTTATAGTGTTTTTTGCAAGGGAAAGCGGGCGTCAACAAAACAACCGGATCCGGACACCCACGTTTTGCCTGAGACTTCCTCACGAAAATGATCAAAATGTGGCTGCGGCCTAGGCGCGGCGGGGGGGGCGCGCACCAGGGGCCCCAACAATAATTATGCTTTAGAAGAAATAATGTTCAACAACAACAACAACAACAACAACAACAACAACAACAACAACAACAACAACAACAACAACAACAACAACAACTCCCGCCGTGATTTGTTTCACAGCTTCAAGGGTCGAGGAGGGCGAGGAGTTGGCGGCGCGCACAGGGGGGTAGGGGGTAGGGGGAGGGGGGAAGGCCTCTCGGGAGGCCTCTCGGGAGCCTCCCTCCGCGCGCGGCCGCAGGAGGCCGAGGAGGCCGCGCGGGGGGGGGGGGGGGGGGGCGCGCCGCGCCCTTCGAGCGGGTGGCCCCCGCTCCCTCCGCTGAAGCCGACCAGCCACAACTGGGGGAGCTGTGGTCCTTACCCCCCTGGGGGAACCCATCGCCTCGACGATCTCTCGAGAGGGGTGTCGAAATCGATGGGTCTCCCAGGGGAGTAAGGACCACAACTCCCCCAGTTGTGGCTGGCCTGTGAAGGGCGCCCGCGCCGAGGGGCGGCCGCCCGCGACGGCCGAGGCGCGGTGCTCTCGCGGGCGGGCGGGGGCCGGCCGGAGGCCTCGGCCTCGCCGCGCGCCCGCTCCAGCTCCCGCTCGAGGTCCTGCAGGACAGGGCGCGATGGGTTGGAGCCAGCGGAGAGGAGGCGCAGAGCGGCGGCGAGCGAGGAGTAGAGGAGGAGCAGAGAAGGAAGAGGAGGAGGAGGAGGAGGAGGAGGAGGAGGAGGAGGAGGAGAACGAGGAGGAGAAGCAGAAGGAGAAGGAGGAGGAGGAGGAGGAGGAGGGAGGGAAGGAGGGAGGAGAAGCAGGAGGAGGAGGAGGAGGAGGAGAAGGAGAAGGAGGGAGGAAGGGAGGGAGGGAGGAGGGAGGAGGAAGAGGGGTAGGAGGAGAGGAGGAGGAGGAGGAGGAGGAGGAGGAGGAGGAGGAGGCGGAGGCAGTCGACGACTCCTCACGCCACGAGAACCACGAGGAGGAGGCTGGAGCTCGAGCGCCAGCTGGAGGACCGAGGGGGTCCTTCTAGAGGAGGGCGAGGTGAGACAATTCGGCGGCGAGCGAGGGGGGAAGTGAAAAGGAGGAAGCCTTCTCAGAAGGCGGCGGGGCTTCTCAGAAGCCCTCTGACATTCTGAGAAAGTGCTGTTCTGTCTCCGAGGAAGACTTAGCACAATTCTTGGGAGGCCGGAGGCCTTCCGAGCCTTCTGAGAAGGCCCGCCCCTCCTCACTTCCGCCCCAGGCTCACCGCCGAATGTAACGAGGGCAGGATCAGTCAACATCGAATCGATAAACCAGATCGAATCGAAATGTGCATCGGAGCGGGCTGCATCGGCACGGACTCGAGAAATTGAATCGGATTGGCTGCGCCAGGATGCACAGCAGCGCCGTGCAAGCATCGAGCCGCTTCGGATTGTCGAGAGTTCGGAATCGAGTCGGATCGGATCAGGCTGGCCAAAAGAGACATCGAGTCGGGCCGACGGAATCGAAATGGATCCTGGAGGGTGCAGACGACGCAGTCAGCGTGCCAGCGTACGATAAACGCGGCACGGGGAACGTAAGGGGCTAACCCTGGCCGCGGAGTGCTCCAGCCACGGGCGGGTTCCCCGACCTGGGTCCAGGGAACGGCCCGACAAGGAACGGAGCCCCTATGGGGGGGGGGGCTTCTAAAGATCTACGTAGGTTATTGCCAGACTTGTGATCGACGATCGCGGTGGCAATTATGTTTACCTTTGCAGCCGGCGCGTCACTCATGGTGGATGTACCAGTGTGGGGCAGTGCGATCAGCAACCAGTTTTGGCGGCTTGAGCTGATCTTTCGGAGCCCCTCTCCTGGGCCCATAAGTGATCCTTCTTTCAGCGCCTTGACTTGCCATCGCTGGCACGTCCATTCCCCCGTGCATGTTTCGGTCTCGTGCGTGTTTTCTGCTCGAGGGTCCAGGATGCTTCCCGAATGTCTTCGCGGAGAAGATGCACACGTCCGAACGATGCCAGGTTGACTGTAAGGATACAAGGGCCTTGGAAGGCCATGTCGACACCTTTCGAGCAGGGCGCGGCCAGCAAGAGTGCCCAAGGATGGGCTCGAGAAAAAGGATGCAAAGGTAACCTTGGAGAGTCGCTCATCCTTACTATGCGCGTTGACTGTAGGAGGCAATTCCTGGGATGTGTTCGGCAGAGCGATTAAAAGGCATGAAGCCCGATTGAAGTGCTACTGAGCCGGATCAGGCTGGATGCAGCACGGGACTAAGCTGGACTAAACATAATTAAGCCGTACTGAGCGGGATCAGGCTGGATTAAGCCAGTGTTCGGCCAGGGAGCTACCAGCGCCGATTCTGAATTAAACCTCCCAGGAGTTGCATCCCACCCTTCGGGGGCCCAAAGCCGCGTGATGACAGACCGCGCGGTGACCTCCAAACCACAAGAAAAGACGTCACCGCGCGGTCAATCACCGCAAGGTTTCGGGACCCTAGAGACCCCCAATTGCCCGAGACATCCTCGGAGAACGAAAAGAAAACCCAAAACCGTGCGATGACCCCGAATCCCGACGGACTCACCACGTGGTGCGGTTACTACACCGTTTGGGGGCGCCCAAGCCAGAACATTTTCTGTGCGGGCATGGTTGACTACCAGGCCCGAATCGGCGATCAATGGGCGAGCGTGGGTTGACGCATCCCTCCCTGAGCCTATTCCCCCTAACATTGCTCCTCCTCTCTCCTCCCGTCTCCTCCTTCTCCTGCTCATCCCCTAGTCGGTGAGGGACGCCACGCTGCCCACCCCGCCGACCCTGGCTAAGACGAGGCCAAGACAGGGATAATATTCTGAGATTCTGCGGCTCTGGAGGATGTATCGGCGCCTGGGCCGTTCGAGAGCGCTCTGGAACGCTTTGAGCCGATTTGCCCATGTTCGGCAAGCGCGTTCCGCGACTCGCAAAGTAGCTACTCGCAGACGGCCTGGATCCATTGCATCGAGGCAAGCAAGCTCCATTGCATGGAGCATTCTATTTTTTGGACGTTTGCAAGTAGACACTTTGCGAGTAGTGGAACGCGCTCGGTGACATGTCCTAGCCCCGCCCGAGCCTGCTTTTTCCAGCGGCCCGCCTGGACCCCCTCGCGCCCTGAAACAGCATCGCGACGGCAGGGTGATAATTTTCGGGCTCTGGAGGTCCTTGCCGGGCCCCAAGACCGTCAAAGAACGGCTCGGGTGGAAGAATCGGTCCTGGGGAAGGGGTCCATCCTCCTCCTCCTCCTCCTCCTCCTCCGCCTCCCTCCTCTCCTCCTCCTCCTCCTCCTCTTCCCCCTCCTCCTCCCCCTCCTCCTCCCCCTCCTCCTCCCTCTCCTCCTACAGGCCTCTGGCGGTCCACGTCGTGAACAACTCATGGCGCCGGGGGTCTGGGCGCCACGGGCGCCCCTCAGGCGAGGAGCGGCCGTTGGTGCAAGGCGCTCTTGCCGGTCGCTGCGACAATGGCGGCCTCTCTGCGTGCCTGGGTCCGGCCCGGAGATCACTCGGAAATGCAGCCGAGAGGAGGAGGAGGAGGAGGAGGAGGAGGAGGAGGAGGAGGAGGAGGAGGAAGAGGAGGAGGAGGAGGGGAAGACGCTGGAACCCCATCGCAGAGGACGAGGGCGTCCGTGGGGTTTGGCTGTGTCGATCGCTGCTGCATCGGCTGGTCCACCAAGCCCAGCAGCTGCAACATTCCCCAGGGCCCCGCGCTGCAGGGCCGCCAGAGCGTCGGAGAGAACGCCGGGAGCGGTGCGCGCGGGGTCCTTGCTCCGGCCGATAATGTCACTGCGGTGCGACTTCAGCTCCTCGACCTTCGCACGCGCGGGCATGGAGACGCTGTGCCAGGAGCGGCACTGCGCGGGAAGTCCGAGAGCCATGCACGAAAGTGGAGGGGAACATTCTACGGTAATCCACAAGAACCATTATCAGACGCGGTGGGAGCAGCGCACAGGAAAACGGTCTCACACAGACTGGCGAGGCTCTGCTGAGTCGCGCATGCTCGACACACCAGATGGGCTCCCCAGGTAGGGCTCCGACACGGCCCAGGAGCTCCCCATGACGCGCAAGATGGCCTCAAGACCGCCCAAGTGGCCTTTAAGACGCCACAAGAGGGCTCTAAGAGCCCCCCCAAGAGGGCCCGAAACGGCAAACGTGGTTGATTGCTCTCTGGTTATCGACAGAGTCTAGCGTCCGCGACGGTCCAAGAGACCCCAAAGATCGCCCCGAGACGGACAGAGAGTCCTCACAAGCGGCCCGCAAGACGACCCAAGAGAGACGGCCCAAGAGGGCCCTGCAAGGGGGAACTCGACCTGACAAGTTGAGCCCCCCGCCTCAAGATGGCCCACGCAGACCGCCCGCAGGCCTCCCAAAGGCCCCCAGGAGGCCCAAGCCAGGCCCCGAGAGGCCCCGAGACACCCCAAAGCCTCCTCCGAGAGATCCGAAGGCTCTCTAACAGATCCCCACAAGCATCCAAAAGGCCTCTGACCTACAACTCAGGCGCGGTGGCAAGATGAGCCGAAGGACACTAGATACAAACACCGTGATGGCTCCGTATCTGTGTATGTATGTATGTATATATATATATGATTATATACATACAGACATATGTGTGAATAAAAATGCACATCCGTATATTGCATCTGCCCCCCCCGTATTGCCGCCTGCCTCCGCCCCTGCCTCGCCATAATCCAATCCTTCCAATCGTATTCTTCCTCTCCTCTGCTCACCATCCCGCCCTCGTTGTCCGTCTGTTCCTTCTCATCCTCCTCCCCCTCCTCCTCCTCCTCCTCCGCCTCCGCCTCCTCCCCACCATCCTCCTCAGATCGGCTACCCTTCTCATAAACAATATCAGCTGGCAGCGTCCGAACGGCCGCAATGTCAGTCTGACGGGACCGACCCGCACCATGTTGCTCCTCCCCCTCCTCCTCCTCCTCCCCATCCTCCTCCACCTCGACCTCGCAAGACCCAAGGTCCCTGGGGTCAGTACGGCCCGCCTCGTCCTCATAGGTTTGCTGCAGGTTCTGGATGAGGCCTCAGTGCGACGGAGTCTCCTCGACCAGCCAGGCATGGAAGAGAGGGGTGAGTTGAGGCTGGGGCGCTCGATGACGAAAACTCGGACGACACGTACATCAGGAACTCTCGGATCGGACGAAAGCGGGGTAGCAAAGAACGGTAAGATCGGTCGCAACCACCTCGGCCTGTTCACAGGTCTGGTCGGCACCGATTGCAACAACCGAAAGGGTTGGATAAAAGCAGCATTGAAAGTGCCTGTGCCATGGTCGTTCAGGCGCTCTTTGGATCGGCCTCTTGAGGTCCTATGAAAGGCACCTTGAAAGCCTCTGAGCGAACTCTGGGCCACTGGAAGGCCTCTTGGAAGCGTAAAGTTGACTCGTGAAAGCCTTTGAGCGGCCTGTTCAGAGCCTCTGAGCGGCCTGTGGGAGCCTCTGAGCGGCAGCTTGAGGACATCTGAGCGGCCTCTTGAGCACTTCTGAGCGGCCTCCTGCGAGCGTATGGGAATATCTTGAGAGTCTCCTGAAAGGCAGCTGGGAGGCTCCTGAGAGGCGCCTGAAAAGCTCCTGATAGCCTAAAGGAGGCTTCTCCGGAGTGCCTTCAAGGTTTCTGCGATACCTGAAAAGCTTCTGGTAGGCAACCGAGAGGCTGCTGAGAGGTCCTGCAAAACCTTAGAAAAAGACCCACAAAGGACCATGGAAGAAGTATGGGGAAGCCTGCGCCGCGATCAAGTTTGTGGCGCTTTACGTTGTCAGAGTTTGCGCAATACTTTAATGTTTGGCACCATACGACATCGTCCCGTCCAAGCCCCACCCGTTTGGTGCTTGCTGCAAGTCAGCATGGGCGCTCAAAATGGCGTTAGCATTCAGTTTTCCAGAACCATTGAATACCTCGACGGCTTTGTGGACGAAGTACGGTTCCGTCTTGTATCCTGGTCTTGGAAAGCGGCGCGTAAATGGCTATCGATTGTCAACGCGAAGGATCGACCCAGCGATACCTTCTGGATCGTCGAGGCCGCAACCTGATCTTCAGAATCCGCAGCGCCCACTAAAAGGTGTTTGTTACTATATCCTGGGACGGTATCGACACCCATACCCTTCACAATCATGCTATGTATTGAGAGACGCCCGTTTCGTCGCAACCCCAAGGGGTCGATCACAACTGGCTGTGACCGGTGTCAAGTAGTTATGATCGGTCGTGGGTGGTTGCGATCGGGCGCCATCACGCTAGTAAAGAGCATTTTTTATTACTCGCGATAACGGGCGTGATCGGGGGAGGTGGCGGGGGAGCTCGTCCCCCCCGACCACAGCACATCACGGCGGGGGTCCGCCGGAGATCTCAGGAACTCCTCGAAGACTCCGTAGGACATCTTGCTGCGAATGTGGGGAGAATCGCGTGACGCGATCCGGAGGGAGGGGGGGAATTGGGCCGATCGCGGCCGGTATCGCCCAGACCTTAGAAAAAAAACAGGCTCCAAATGGGTGGGCGGGGGCGAATGAGCTCGTGCAGCTGGCTTTTTCTGGCGCCCCCTGGCCCCCGGGGCGGCCATATATGAACCCAGGAGCTGAAGGCCCGGCGGAGGAGCCAAAACCGATGGTCCACAGTACATCGCGTCACTAGCCCCTCCCCCTGCCGCCACGGCCGTGCTTTTGGAGTGTCATCGTCGTGGGCGGGTGGACTATTACTACGAAGTTTGAATAATTCAACAGGTCAATCTCGAGGTTCGGACTTGAACCCCGTGTAATAATTCAATCTGGAGTTCCAAACTCAATTATTGGGTTGGACGGCCAGGGAGCAAGATTCCCAAGCTGGAACTTCAATATTGAAGGTCGTTTTCGATAAGCTCAATTCTCAACAAGTGAATTGGACGAGCCACGGATCGGTTGTCGTTCTTGAATGTCTCGCTGCCTACTTCTGGTTCGTGGTGGCAGAATTCCTTGGATTCTTCATCACGTTCTTCGCCCCTATTGAGGGGTCCGTGGCCGTTGATGTCCAAAACCCTTCCTAATCCCCCTTTCCTCCGACCAACGCCTCGCGGCTGATGGATGTGTGGGGCCACCGCGGCCACCTGCACCCCGCATTAGCGAGGCAAGGCACGCGACAACCCCGAGAGCCGATGTCATGAAAGTTCGCAACCTCGTAGCAAAACTCGAGTGGAACCCTGGACCCAATCTTTCTACTGCATTTTTCGAGCCTGATCGATCCGTGAGGGCCCCGGGATCCCAAACAAGGCAAGCTCGCCCGCTGTGAACAAGATTAGAAGCCGGGATATCAGGAATGTCAAAAGCTCCCCGAGCCCCTGAGCCGAATGCCACGCCCTGCCGAAGGCACGGCGGATCGAAGAGCAGCGGCGGCCCACTTCAGCGGCTAGCCCTGGCTGACCCCCAAGGAGGTAAATGGGCCACCACCGTGCTGGGCTATGATGACAATCCCGTATGGATTGCAAGAAGACCATCAGCCAATTCCTGCTCGTTATCGACCGTCTCGACCTGCTCTCATCATCTAGGGTTCGCACAGAGATCGCCACACTGCCCTGAAGTGTGGACAGACAGGTACAGGAGCAGTTGCCTCCAACGGGGGGAGCTCATCCTGGACGCTGATGCTGGTGGCAATCGATCGGCCACCTGGGAAGCCCCAGCACCACCATCGTCACCAGGGTCGGGATCGCCTTCCCTCGGTGGAGGCACACCGCCGATGCTGGTGCTGGTGCCAACCCCATGGGCCTCCGAAGGGAGCAGGGAGCACGATCCGAGGGGCGGGAACGCTGGTGAGCGCAGCGGCCCCCTGGGGCGGCGTGCCGCGACCTGCTTCTCGGTGCGCGGCCCTCGGACCTCCCGACCCCCCTCCCCCTCCCTGGGAGCAGGCCCTCGCTGCGGGTCGCCTGTCGACGGCCGGGGAGGCCCAGAACAGCCATCCAAGGCACGAACAGGTGGAAACACTGGCCGCCGCGCTTCAGAGTGCGGGCCCCGGGCCCCAAAGCCGACCCCCCCCCGCACCTCTCGTGGAGCGACGCTGCGACCACCCACGACATCCGCCCATGTGACTTGTTCAATCCGCGGCCCTGGAGGTCCCGGCCGCTTCCTCGGGGGTGATTTCTCGCCCCAGATCCTTTTTGTTGATGGTCCCGGGGCCCGATAACAGCCCCCGGGGGGCCGAGATCGAGGAAAAACGCCCGGATTCAAACGATCAGATCGTCGGAGATCGGGTGCGATCTCCAGGTGGGTCCAGACGTGGCTGCGAGAACGCCGCAAGAGGCCCAGGACCTCGACCTCAGACCTCAGACCTCGATCCTCAGACCTCGATCCTCAGACATCGACCCAAAGAAGTTCAACGGCCCTCAGACCTCGATGCTCGAGGAGGGCGGCGCCGCGCGCCGCCGCCCAGGCGCCGAGGCGCTCCGCGAGCAGAAGTCCGCTGGGCACCTTCGCGGCTGGCCAGAGGGCCATCCTGGGAGCCGGGGCGGCGTACAGTCGGAGCGTGGACCAGAGGAGGCCCAAAACGAGCGAGGAACGAGGCTCCTTTTCTCCATACAGGGCAGTTTTTAATACATAGAATGTTTTAAGATATATGACTTGTAATACATGATTAATGTATGAATGAACTTATGCATGAACTCATCGTTGCGTTTAGTACTGAATCCCTGCATTTTCAATACATGATCCGCACGCGGAGCATGTATTAAAAACGGCACTGTAAGTTCAACTTCGATTTCACATCGAAAATCTATGGAAAACCTAAGGCAATCTTCTGCAGCGCCCCAACTGTATGGACCCTTCTGGTCGCAGCCAATGGGGCACTGCTCTGTGGTGTGTGGGGAAGGGGGGGGGGGGGCAGCAGTGATCGGGGGAGAAAGAAGAAAAGTACACCTTTGTAGGGCCCCCCTCCTGGGGCCCTTCAGGACGTTCGAGGGTGAGACTGTCCCAGCCCCTGGGCCCCAGGAAGTACCGCCCCCGCCCCCAGGGGTGGCCTGTCGTTCTGGATCCAGGTTTGGTAGCCCAAAAAACCTGAAATAACATGGGATTTGTCGACCCCTATCTCAGGCTTTGGGAGGAGTTCGACTGGACCAAACATTTTGGGCCCAAGCCTGGGATATACGACGGGGTGGCGTCCATCCTCGACAGGGGTGCGTCCGAAGAGCCCCCCGTGGGGTATATCCCAGGGTTCCCCCCCCTCTTCTGAACGGCCGAACTGTTCGGACGGAACTCGGGGGCTGGGGGCGAGCAATCGAAAACGCTCGCCCGAGGCCGAACCCGTGGAGACACGGCGACGGGATCGAACGAGTCCGCCCGCACGAAGCCTGGGCCTCTCGCGCCGTCAGGAGCGGCCCGCGCAGCCTGCGGCAGCGGTCGCGGGTCGTGGGCCCGCCCGCCCGCCAAGGATCGAGGCTCGAGGATCGCGGCACCCCCTCGAGGATCGAGGCTCGAGGATCGAGGCCCGACGTTCGAGGCTCGAGGATCGAGGATCAGGGCCGCACAGCCGAGGCTCGAGGTTCGAGACTAGAGGAACATCCTCCTCCTCCTCCTCCTCCTCCTCCTCCTCCTCCTCCTCCTCCTCCTCCTACTCCTCCTCCTCCCGCCGAGCCGCCCGGTGCAGGCTCCCCCGGGATGATCGCGGCAGCCGTGGGCGGGACTCTCGTTCTTGCGGCGGGCCTTGCGGGGGAGGGGCGCCCCCACCGTTGGGCAGGAGCCTCGTCGCACGCACGCGCGCCTCCTGAGGGGCATCAGACACGAACAATGAAATGTCAGCCAGCGTGGACCCCAATCAGTGTATGTCTAGCAATCGATACTGTGCACTCTATTTGGTGCAGTCTAGGTTGCGCGATCTACATTGTACAATTTATGTGGTGCAATATACGTGGTGCAGTCTATGCCACCACCACCACCACCACCACCACCACCACCACCACCACCACCACCACCACCCCTAACAGCCCTCTGCCCTCCACCACCTCTGGGTGGGAGTCGTGATGGGGGGCCAAGAGGTACTGGTGTCCTCAGACCTCTCCTGGGGTGCGTTCTGACCAGAACTTCGAGGCGAATCAAGCCGTGGCGACGAGAGCCTCCCAGGAAGCCCAAAAAGACGAAACCGGAAGGGCAGCGGTATCGGTACCTTTGCCTCCCCGGATCCTTCCCCGTGCCCGGGCAGCGGTCGAGAAAAGCCTGGCCTCAGGAAACGTTGGCAGGCGTCCCCACAGAACCTCGTGCAGACACCGAGCCGGCCAGAGCTGCAGGCAGGCTGCGGATGGCTCCTGCAGCGACGGCGCGGCGCACACGGCCGCGTGGAATCCACGTGGCGTCGGATACCCGCGCCGCGATCGTCACTGCAGGAGCCACGCCGTGGATCCTTCAATGTTGAGCGATCTCCCCCACAGCAGGCCCACGCGATAAGAAAACCTGCTGCGTGAAGTCTTCGGGGGATGAGAAAGCTCGCCGGGAGACATCCTCGGGCACACTCTTCGTCGATCTTCGAGGGCCCGAAGCTCCCTGGGGCCACTGGGGGACAAGAGAATCCGCGGGGCACCTGCTGACAGACCGGTCTCTTGCCTAACGTGCCGACTGTATCCAACAACAGAGATCGCTCAACAAGGCCGCCAGTGGCCGCGCCAGCATCGCCGCGGCGTCGCCGCAGCGCGAATGTGCCGTATGAGATGCAGAACAGACGCCAGAGCAGGCTGAGCGGAGGCCTCTTAACAATCGACGCAGCTGCACGGAAAGGGGGAGCGCAAACAAACCAACGAGGAGGGGGCCCAGGATAGATAGACGCATATGTTGAAATGTACACATAACAGACATATGGTAGCAAGCGTAGGCTCCAAAGAGTGTGCATATCCGCCACCGTGCCTGCACGGAGTGGGCGTATTAGAATGCTCGCCTGGTGTCTGGGAGGTTTGTGTTGAAGATTTCTAGCGCCACCTCCTGCCCCTGCACGGCGCGCGTGGTTCGAGAACCGCCTCCTCTGAAATTGCTTTCTGGCGGTCTTTTCGGCCTCCAGACGGCCAAAATGGCCCCCAAGATGGCTTCCAGGACAACCAAGACGACAAAAGATCGACTCAAGATGGCCCAAAATAGTTCAAGAGCCTCTCAAGACGGTCTCAAGACGACCCAAGATGCCCCCAGGAGGGCCGTAAGACGGCCCCAGAGGCGGCCAAGACGGCTCAAGAAGCTCCAAGAGGCCTTCCTGGACAGCGCGAGGGGTGGCCGCAACCACTGATTTCCCTCCGGTGTTTGAAAGATGTTGAGGTTCTCGCCTGTTCGGGCTTCCGACCGCCCAAGACGGCCCGAGAAGCCTGCAGGAGGCCTCCTAGATAGCTCCGAGACAGCGAGAGAGGCCCCCAAAGAGTGCCCGAAGCCGGCGCAAGATCGCCCAAGGGGCTCCCAAAGAGAGCACCGAGACTTCCGTGGAAGCGCTCCAAGAGGGCACGGCCCCGAAAGCGACCCCCGCAGGCGTCAGACGGGCCAAGAGCCCCCCGATACGGCCGAAAGGGCCCCGAGAGGCCCCCAAGAGGGCCCCCTGAGGCCCGCACGAGGCTATCAGGAAACTCCCTGGAGGCCCAGGAGGCCGCAAGAAAGACCCAAGAAGCCTTTTCCTCCTCCTCCTCCTCCTCCTCCTCCTCCTCCTCCTCCTCCTCCTCCTCCGATCCTCTCTCCTCCTCCTCCTCCTCCTCCTGCTCCTCCCCCTCCTCCCCCTCCTCATCCTCCTCCTCCTCCTCCTCTCCTCCTCCTCCTCCTCCTCCTCGTCCTCGTCCTCATCGTCCTCCTCGTCCTCCTCCACGTCCTCCTGTTCCTCCTCCTCCTCCTCCTCCTCCTTCTGATTATCCTCCTCCTCCTCCTCCTCCTCCTCCTCCTCCTCCTCCTCTTCCCCCTCCTCCTGCTCCTCTTCCTCCTCCTCCTCCCCCTCGTCCTGCTCCTCCTCCCCTTCCTCCGCCCTCCGCCCTGTCGCGCGGACGAAGACGAAGTCGGAATCGCGACCCGTCCCAATCACGATTGCCGCGTGCGACCAACGTCCGACATGTCACATGTGACGGCTTCCGCGCGCGACATACGCCCGACATGACACATGTGACGGCTTTCGCGTGTGACCCACGCCCGACATGTCGACATATCACATGTGACGGCTTCCGCGCGTAACCCACCTTCGCCGTGTCACATGTGACGGCTTCCGCGCATGATCAACATTCGGCATGTCACATGTGACGGCTTGCGCGTGGGATCCCAGTTTGTCGGAATTGCGTTGTTCGTAAACTCCGCCTCTTTCCTGCAGCGTTGTTGCAAAGGCACGTTGGCGGGGCTTTCCGCGGACGAAGTGGATATGGTGTGCAAGCTACGTCGGGGAAGCCAGTGCGGTGCAATGTGGTGCAACATATATACATGATGCCACCTATGTGGTGTCATCGATGTTGTGCAACCTGCGCGGTATTTAGGATGCTACATATGTGGCGCAGCATATGGTGTGCAATCGACGTGGAGCAGTTTGTGTCGTGCAATATGTGTGGGACACTCTACGTAGTGCCCTCAATGTGGCGCGCAATCTACATGTGTATAGATAGATGTGTATCGGTATACTTATGTGTACGCGTGTGTTGTGCAATATGTGTGGTGCAATCTATGTGGCCCTGATATTAAAGGCATATATATATATATGCGTTACAATCGATGGTGGGCAATGTATATGTATGGTGCCACATATGGTATGCAACATGTGATGAGCAATATGCGTAGTACAATCGATGTGGTGCCATCACTGCTGATATATATATATATATACATATATATATATATATGTGCAGCACCCACGCAACGCCTCTCACCCTGCCATGGCAAAGAGAGGAGAGGAGCAAGACGGACAAAGAGAGCAGAGAAAGACGAGATGATCACACAATCGCCAACTCTCCAATTTTCCAGAGCGGCCTGCTGCGCTGGCCAAAAAGGTGCTTTGAAGACTGTCTCCAGCACGCGCGCACCGCACCCTGTCTTTGCCAACCCCAAGGGCTGGGAGGGCGCGCGCCAGAATCCCTTGAGCCGCAGGGGGCCGCAGAATACACAGGCATGGGCACGAGGGCCTCCGAGGGCCTTTACTATCTACCGCTCTGAGAAGCTCCTTGAGGCGTCGCAAAAACATCTATAAACCAAGTATGCAACACCCACGCATCGCCTCTCACCCTGCAATGGCAAAGAGAGGAGAGAAGCAAGACGGACAAAGAGAGCAGAGAAAGACGAGATGATCACACAAATGCCGGCTCTCTAATTTTCCAGAGCGGCTTGCTGCGCTGGCCGAAAAGGTGTTTTGAAGACTGGTCCCAGCACGCGCGCACCGCACCCTGTCTTTGCCAAACCCAAGGGCTGGGAGGGCGGGCGCCAGAACTCCTAGAGCCGCAGGGGGCCGCGGAATACACAGGCATGGGCACAAGGGCCTCCGAGGGCCTCTACTATCTACCGCCCTGAGAAGCTCCTTGAGGTCTCGCAAAAACGTCTATAAAACAATCCCAATCCCACACAGCGCCTCTCACCCTGCCACGACAAAGAGAGGAGAGAAGCAGAGCGGACAAAGAGAACAGAGAAAGACGAGCTGATCACACAATTGCCGACTTTCCAATTTTCCAGAGCGGCCTGCTGCGCTGGCCGAAAAGGCGCTTTGAAGACTTGCCCCAGCACGCGCGCATCGCACCCTGTCTTCGCCAATCCCAAGGGCTGGGAGGGCGGGCGCCAGAACTCCTTGAGCCGCAGGGGGCCGCAGAATACACAGGCATGGGCACAAGGGCCTCCGAGGGCCTCTACTATCTACCGCTTTGAGAGGCTCCTTGAGGCGTCGCAAAAATGTATATAAACCAAGTATGCAACGCCCGCGCAGCGCCTCTCACCCTGCAATGGCAAAGAGAGGAGCGAAGCAAGACGGACAAAGAGAGCAGAGAAAGAAGGGATGATCACACAAATGCCGGCTCTCCAATTTTCCAGAGCGGCCTGCTGCGCTGGCCAAAAAGGCGCTTTGAAGACTGGCCCCAGCACACGCGCATCGCACCCTGTCTTTGCCAACTCCATAACAACAAGACGCCATGCTTGTGTCGTGGCAGGCCTGTCGAGGGCGTGTCGGAAGGGGCGAAGCGCGACAGCTTGCAACAAACAATCAGACAACAGGACAACACAGGAGGCCCCCATCACGCTGGGCGACCACGTTCTCTCAGGGCAAGGCGCAGCTCGCCTGGGGGGGCGGGGCCCAGGCGAAGGCCCCTCGACAGGAAAGGCCGTGGGAACTGCGATCGCGCGCGAAGCAAAGTGCCGGCCGGCCTTCTCGCACTGGCGCACGCTCTCGCGAGCCTTCCAGCGGCCCCCGCGCTGGACCGCGCGCAAATCCTCAGACTTCTCCAGCGCGTCACGGCTAGCGCCGCCACGACGAAGGCAGCGCGGCGCGAAGGCCGCGACCAGCTGCACGCGGCGGCACGCCGCGTTCACGATCGCCTCGAGCTGCGCCGGCGCGAGCCCGCCGAACGGTAGCCCCTGGCCCGCGCGCGCCAGCAGAACGTCCAGGACGCCGCCAACGAAACCCTGACCCTTGGCGGCGCTGCCCAAGAAAACAGCGTCATCAAACGCGTTGGTCGTCGACGGGGTCGGCTGCGTCGCTGGCGCTTCGACCCCGCCCCCACAGTACGGCGCTAGCGAAAGCGCGGCCTGCTTTAAGGCCGCGGGGCGTGCCAGCCGCGAAGCGGTTGAAGCGAGCCCTCAGAAGAAGATGACGATGATGGCGGCAGCGGTGCAGCCCCCCCCATTTTGCTGCTGCGCTGGCCGCGCGCTCCTCCCGCCGGCGATGACACGCCAGGCGGGTCCCTCCTTCCGCCACGCGCAGCGGGCCTCGCCGCCGGTGCCGTAGGACACCGAGGCAAAGCCCAGGGTGGGCGGGCAAAAGAGGGCCCCTTTGGGCCCTGGGAGGGCTTTGAGCCCCGAAGGCTTGAGCGGGAGAGAGGGAAAGGGAAGGGCAAGCAGAGGCAGGGGAAGGGAGAAAAGAAACCCAAGCCGACTGGGGAGGGCGGGGCCCAACCGTTTAGGACAAACAACTAAGACCCCGCCCCCACAGTACGGCGCTAGCGAAAGCGCGGCCTGTTTTAAGGCCGCGGGACGTGCCAGCCGCGAAGCGGTTGAAGCGAGCCCTCAGAAGAAGATGGCGATGATGGCGGCAGCGGCGCAGCCCCCCCCATTTTGCTGCTGCGCTGGCCGCACGCTCCTCCCGCCGGCGATGACACGCCAGGCGGGTCCCTCCTTCCGCCACGCGAAGCGGGCCTCGCCGCCTTTGTTCTATAATACTGGTGCTGCTGCCAGTGCCCCTGCACACTGGCCGCCTGGCGGGTTCTACGCGCCGGCGTGCTGTGTGGGCGCCCTGCTGGGCGTCGCCAAAACTGGGTGCCAGGCGTTGTGTTGCCGGCACCGTCTAGGCACTGAGTCACGCATCGCCTGGCGTGTGCGCCGGCGTGCGTGTGGGGCCTGACTGGCCCTCTGTCTGCCGACTGCCGCCAGGCAACTGATGCCGGCGTGCGCGGCTGTCCTCCGTGAGGCTAGGCCTTGGGCTCGCGCCGGTACCTTGATTGCCGGCGGAGCCCGACCTCGGGCTGAGGCCCGAGGGTGTCGTCGCTGGCGCTCGGCACGGGCCGGCACTTGGCACCCCCGTCCGCGCCACGGCCTCCAGATCTCCCGGCTCCCCGCCTCCACAGGTGCCCAAAGTGCACGGGGCGGGCAGGGTCCGGCCCCTGACAGAGGGGGTTCCCCGGGCCGGCGCTGGGGCGCGGGCCCGTGCCTGCGCATGAATTCAAGCGCTGCGGCCACTTGGGCCGTCAGATTGCCAGCTACTGTAGACAGCTGGCGTCAGTATGCCCGACACGACCAGGCTTGGTATGGAGAGCCGGCGTGCCAGGCGGGTTCCAGCGCGGTCCTCGTCCATGGCTGCAAGGGGACCCACAGTATCCCAGGCACTAGTGGGGCCCTGACGGACGAGCCTGTACGCATGCTTCTGCCGTGAGGTATTAGCCAGTGCCGAAGGCACGGGCGGATGTACTCTGCGAGCGCGCGGCTACTCGCCGGCGGGGCGGGTGGCTGGTTGCTGCACCCAAGCACGCACGGCGTGGAGCCGGCGGCTTGGGTTGGGCGCACGCCAGGTGCGTAAGCACCGGCGGCGCCCGCTGCGGCCCCTCATGGTCTCTCTCGCCTGGCGCTCTCGGCGCCGGCGGCAGCTCTGCTGGGGGCGCTGTCCTTCGCCGGGTTGGTCAACGAGGAGTTGTCCCTGGCCATCTTGCCGGAGATGCCCTGCATCGGCTGGTGCGACTCCCACAGGTAGCCGTGGAACGCGTCCGACTGCCAGCGCCCGAATCGGCGCACTCGGGAGAGGTCCTCGGTCACGTGGTACATTGCAGTCGCCCCGCCGATCCTCAGGGAATGGCTGCCGATCTCCTCCCTGGAGAGGCCGGCGGCCAGCCCCGCGACCGTCGGGAAGTGCTGCACCTCTGCCCTGCGGATCGGTGTACCTGACGCCCAGCGGAAAAGGGGCAGCCGTTCCTCGGTGCACTTTATCCGCTGAGGATGGTGAGCCTGGAGCCGCTCCATCGCCGCGATCGGGCAGAGCGACGTGCCGGCGCGGTAGTGGTTCCTCACCGTCCCGACATTGAGCTGGTCCGTCTTGCTGCCCTTGATGTAGATCACCATCTCGTCGGCGTCCTGGAAGCTGGCCACGCGCTTCCCCTCCTTCTTGGGCTCCACGTCCTCCCCGTGCAGCACGCGCTCGAAGGACCACGAGCGCCCGTCCTGGAGGAGGTACTCTGAGGCCCTCAGGAGGAAGAAAAACGCTGTCACGATGGCCGCCCAGATGACCACTGCATCCTCCTCGGGGAGCTTGGCCTCCTGCTGGAGAAAGCCGCGGAGCCATTCGAGCATGGCTGGCGTGACGGGCTTCTTCCGCCTGGTTTCGGGCCCCTGCCAGCGTTTCAGCCCTGCCAGCGTGCTCCAGAGGCGGCCTCTGTGGAGCAGGGGGTCCGAGTAGCCGGCCACCAGGTGGGCGTAGCGCACCGAAGAGCTTCTGCTTGATGGTCCCCTCGGTCCTCCCGACGACCCGCGCGAGGAGGACGGCGAAGTTGATGAGCGCCTCCTCGTCGGCCAGGCGCTCCTCGCGATCACGTCCTGGGAGCCAAGGGCTGAGCCCTTGCGCCTGGCGCACTGCCACCCAGAGCCGCCATCCTCCCTCGTAACCTGCCCTTGTGCCTTCGCTGAGTTTCTGCAGCATGGCCTCCATCTTCTGCTGCGCGAACCAGCCGGCGTAGTTGGCTCCGCCAGGCTCAGCGCGGCTGGCGGGGGCGAGCTCCTCCCCGGGGTAGTTGGTCTTCCGAGCTACGCCCAGCGCCTGCGGCCTCACCAGGTTGGTTGCTGACATCTCTTTGGCACGCCGAGGGCTCTTTTTGCGAGGGCTCTTCGAGCGGGTTACACTTTTGTCGAGCTTGACCTTCTCGGCGGCTGGGGCCTCGCGGGGTCCGATGAGCGTATCCTCGTCGATCATCTTGAAGCGGACTGCCTGGGCACGCCGGCGGTTCTTGTGCATCTCGTCGGTGAGCGCTCCTCCGGCCCTTGCCTCGTCCTCTGCTGCCAGCGCCAGGGCGGGCTGATCCGGTGCCTGGGCCCAGGCGCGGAACCAGCGCTTGGTGGCCTCCCACGCAGCCTGCTCCTCTGGATCATGGCACACCCCGGCCCGCTGCGTGCTGGTGTTGTCGAGCGCCTCCGTCACCGCGGTCAGCACTGCCTCCGCGGTCCTCGGCGGGAGCGCCCCGGCTGCGCCTTTCAGGAGTTCGTCCTCAGTGGAGCCCTGGGCTCGCAGGTGGGTCCACTCGTCGTTGGTCCCTCCCTGCACTCGCCAAACCTCTTGGGGCGTCAGGGCGCGGACCGTGCCTCCGCCCCCTCCGGTGACACGGAGGAGCGTCGCCCCGGGTCCTTGGAGCTCTGCCCCAGGCCAGCGGATGGTGCCCACCGGCCCCTCCGCGCTGTCGATCAGGTGCTTCGCTCCATCCTTCTTGAGGTGCCCGACCGGCTTGAGGAGGAGGGGGTCGCTGGTGGATTGGATGCGGGGGTCCCATGACACTTCGCCTTGTTGGTCGAGCCACAGGTGGTCCTTTCCCTTGTCCAGGAGAGGCTGGACGCTGGCAGCTCGGGAGCAGGCCGGCGGCATGTTAATGCACGCCAGGCCCACTCCCGCTTTCCGACGTCCGCCCACGAGCACCCGCCTGGTCCGCGTCGCGGCGTCCCCGTGGTGCGTGCAGACCACCTCGAACTTCGAGACCATGTAGCCCAGCTGCTTGAGTGCCTTCTCGAACCTGGCTGTGTCTACCCCGGTCGGGGCGTCCACGACCACCACTTCAGGGCTCTCCTGAGTTGCTGCAGCGAGGAAAGCCTCCATCTCTCGGCCCTTGGGGTCTAGGGACAGCGACGCCATGAGCCATCCCGCCTTCTGGTTCTCCTCGGGCTCCGATCCCCCGAGGCGCTTGAAGGCCTTCGTGTACGGGTTGATGAGACTCCCCACTTCTCGACCCAGCTTCCCGCGGAGCGGGGGAGCTCTCGGCAGCCCATAAGTGCTCGGTGTCGAAGGGCAGCCTCGGCCACGGGGCCCGTTTCCCCAGGGAGTCTGAGAAGGCGCTCCTTGGCGTCTTCCAGTATCTGGCCCCAGGCTGCAGGAGGCTCTAGGCGCTTCCACCCTGAGGTGGCCAGCGTGTCGTGAACCTTCTTGACCTCTTCGCGGGTAAGCCAGTCGGCCACTTCATTGTGGTAGGTCCTCACGAAGAACGAGACGATGCGGCACCCGTGCATGGCTTCGATCCTTTCCACCAGACGAATCAGGTGGCGGGCCAGGGCGTTCTTGGGGCTTCTTTTGGTGAGCCAGGCCTTCACATTCTGATTGTCCGTGACGTAAAACACCAACTCGCCTTCCCACTTCGAGCCCTGCTTCGTGGCCAACGCGACCACCGCCAGCAGCTCGACCACCGCTATGATCCAGCCCTCCTCGCCGCTCTCGCCTCCGACCGCGTGACTCAGGGCCTCGAGCAGTGGTCCGGCGTCCGCGGCCATGTACTCCGGCGTCGGCGCGGCATCCCCTGCAGTTGCGCTCCCCCAGTCGATGGCACCGATCGAGGAGGTGGTAGCGTCTCCGCCCGTCCACCGTGTGGTACGTGCTGTTCCCGGCAAGGCGAGGCGTTCGCGCACCGACAGGGCCTGCGTGAAGCTGGCCTGGAAGGTCGTGCTCCAGGCCTCAGGGACGTCGAAGAGCATCCTCAGAAACCCCACCGACGCGTCCCACTCCTCCCAGGCGAGCTCGACTTCCTCAGGCGTACCCTTCGGCTCTGCCCAGCTCGTCCCGCTGCTGAGGAGCCGGTCCAGGGCGGGGAGCTCGGGGCGGAGGGCCGGCTGTGCTGACGCCCAGAACTGGGCACAGCCTCGCAGCTCTTGGGCGACCTTCAGCGGGACCCGCCTGGATCCTCTGAGCTCCGGGAGGGCGAGCAGGTACTGAGCCTTGATGCATTTGGGTTCTGGGAGCCTAACCACCTTCGTGTCGAAGTTCATGTGGAGGCCCCAGATCAACTGCTCTGCCGCGAACTCCCCCTCGACGTCCAGTTTCTCCTCGTTAACTGCGTCCGGGCCCCAGACTCGCTTCATGGCCCCGTCGAGCTCCTCGGCCGAGAGCCAGGGTCGGAGGCCCACCAGCGGCTCGAGGACGACCCCGTCGTCCATGAGCCACTTGGAGGCGTACCTGACGGTATCGTTGATCCTGGGCGCCGGCGGCTTCCTCCTCTCGTGCTCGCTCTTGGCCGCCCAGGCGAACGCCATGTACTCGCCCGGGCTGCCGGCCCAGCCGAAGACCAGCACGCCGTGGATCAGGATAACTCGCCCTGGCACCCCGACCTCCTTGCCCGGGAGCGTCGTCCCGAACTCTGGCACGGCAGCTGGCTCCAGGTGGTGCCACTTGAAGGCCCTGGCCACGTCGCGCTTCGCCACCACCTGCTGGACGCCCGGGTGCCTCGCCTCCCACCAGAGGCTGAGCCTCGCAAGCCCCCTGTGGAGGGGCTGCTTCGCTGGCGGGTGCTGCTCCTTCGGGGAGAAGGCGTTGGCCGCCCGCATGTCGTGGATCGGCCGGCCCTCTTTCGAGATGGTCCGATCCGGCGACATCTTGGGGACCCTCCCGCTGGGCGACTCGACCAGCGCCGAGGCGGCGAGCACGTCCTCGACCTCGTCCGAGGCCCAGAGGACAACGCCGTGGCGGCTGTCCTTCCAGGCCTTCTCGAACATCTCCAGCGCGTGGTCCACCGCCGAGGAGTGCGACTTGGCCTGCGCGCGCGTCCGCTCCTCCGTGCGTCGCACGGGTACCCCCCCGGTGGCCATGGCCCGGAGGTAGGCGGCGTGGTGCGGGTCCAAGGACTTCTGCACGTCTTCTTGGAGTACGCCGCCCAGCGGGTTCCCATGGACCTCCTCCCGCGCGTGCTTCAGCAACTCGGCAGCCCTCTCGATGCTGCCGGCGAGACGGAGGAGTGAGTTGCCCCGCTTCACGACCTCTGGCTCCTTCTCGGGCTGGAAGGTGGGGTGGTCCGCGCACCACTTGACGTAGGCACGCGCCTCCTCCTGTGCCCTCCCACCGCTCGGTGCCGCCGGCGCCTCCCCCAAAGGGGGTCCCCCACAGCGGCCTCCCCGCGGAGGGGGCGGCCAAGGGGGCGGCATCATCGGCGGCATGCCCGGCGGCCGGCAGATTTGCCCAGGGAGGAGCGGGCGCCACCCTGGAGGCCTCACCAGGGGCCTGACTGCGTGATCCGGGGGCACGAGCGGCCTGGCTGGATCATCTGGGCGGGGTCTGGGCCGCGATGGCTCTCCCTTGGAGGTGGCGCGCAGCTGGGCACCCAGCGATCTCGGCTTGGGCCTGAGTGTGAGCTTCTCTCCGGACGTCCCTGCGCTGCCGGCGTCTGCTCCCCCAGTAGGGGGGTCTCCGCTGGAGGTTGTCGACCTGCCTGCGGCCCGCCTGGCTGCTTCCACGACTGTCATGGCCGAGCGGCTTCGCCTCGTTGGCGCGGCCTTCTGGGGGATCGTGGCGGGGAGTCTGCTCCTCCGATGCTGGGCTGGGTCTGAGGGGGTTTCCAGTACCTCGGGCGGCGGAGGTGCGCTCGGCGGTGGCTCTGCGCCTGCGGCGGGGGCGGGGCCTCCGCTGCCGCTGGCCCCGGGAGAGCTCTGGAAAGTCTCCCCCCTGCTCCGCCTGGCCGCCTCTGCTTGCCCGGGCCAGAGGCTCAGGGGATCTGGATCCTCTGGTAGGGGGGGGTCTATT
Organism: Prorocentrum cordatum; assembly: GCA_963575745.1. Lineage (NCBI taxonomy): Eukaryota > Dinophyceae > Prorocentrales > Prorocentraceae > Prorocentrum > Prorocentrum cordatum. The sequence goes on from CAUYUJ010004836.1 coordinate 151,320, forward strand.
CCCTCCTCGGTCCTCGCGTACGGCTTCTCCACCACCTCGTCTTCCGAGCTCTCGGCGGAGTCCGCGTCGTCGCTCGGGGGTTCCTCCTCCTCCTTCTCATACACGATTCTCTGGCGCTTCTTCGCGGGGGTGTCGTCCAGCTCCCCTGCTTTCACCATCTTGCGGGTCAGCCTCTCGAGGATGTCAACGTACTCGCTCGCGATCTCGCCTTGCTCTTCGTAGGGGGTGCCGGTCCAGCTCCGCGGTAGATCCTCGAACATGGAGCTGATGCCCTCGATCAGGAGCTCCCGTGCTTTCCTCCTCCGATCAGGTCCTGTGGGATCGTCAGCTGGAACTCCGAGCAGGTTATTCAAGATGCACTCCGCTTCGTGGCACTTGTTCTCCCCATCCAGGATGGCCGAGGGTAACGGGGTCTCGTCCTCCCAGGCTGGGTCGAGAGGGGTGGCCGCGCCCTGCCCGCTGGGGGGTTCCGAGCTGGCCCGGCGGGGGTGCCCGGCTTGCGCTTGCTCTGCCTCGCGCTTGCCGGCATCCCTCGCACGACGGGCCCGGCGGCGCTCCTTAGCCTCTGCCAGCTGTATCTGCAGTTCCTTGATGCGCTTCTCCTCCTCCTCCAGAACACCTACCTCGGCGGCTGTGGCAGCTTCGAGCTTCCTCCTTATGCTCTCCAGCTTGATGCTGTCGGCTGAGCTGCCGCCGCTGCTGGACCCTCCAGCGGGCGCCTCGCGGCTTTGTCTCTGGAGGGCCTGGGCGGCAGCCCGCTGGAAGCGCCTCCCTCCTGAGTGCGGTGGGGGGGGCCCGCCTGTTCCAGACAACGCCAAGCTCTGGGCTGCCAAAGCCCTGGGAGCTGGCGCGGTCGGCGATCCTCAGCGTGACACTGCGGTGGGACGCGGGGGTGGCCTCGCTGCGGTGCCACGGCGCTTCCTCACGCTCCTCGTCCGCGGCCCTCTTGATCCAGCGTGGCGCCCAGGCTGCCCAATTCCCGATGTCTTCTTTCCCGATCCACAGGATAAGGCGTTCCCCGGGTTCGACACGATCGTCGTCTTCTAAGGGCGGTCCCTCGGCTCCTGCGGTGCCCCCCTCGTCGGTGTAGACGAACAGGCGAAGCTCCTCGGGACTGAGGACGTCGTCGCGCAGCCACCTGCAGGTCATGAGGACGCTCTGGAGCTCGTGCGCGTACATGGGGGCCCCAGGGATTGGTATCCATCGGTCCCCACGCTGTGGAAGAAGCACCTTGACTGGCTCATCGGCTTGCTGCTCGGCTTGCCTGGACTTCTTGACCCTCCTGAGCGGCTCCTTCTCTTCCTCTTCCTCCTCTCCTTCTCCTTCGTCTCCCCCAGGTTCGTCGTCTCCGCCATCTCCTCCAGGGCCCGGTGGTGGCGCTCCTCGGTCGGGGTCCCTCTTTCTCGCCTTGTTGCGCTTCCACCCTCCTCTCTTCTTGCCTCTGTTCGCGCACTGCCATCCTCTGAGCCCTGCTGGATGGTCCTCCTCCGCCTCCTTCTCCGTGACTGGCACGTCCTGGAAGCGAAAAGGAGGGGGGGGTTCCGCCAGGTGAACCCTGTCACCGGCTCCCGCCGCCATCTTGTCTCCGGCCCTCGTCGCGACGATGGGCTCAAGCTTCTTCAGGAGCTTCGCAGGGGGGGTCCCCGCCCCCGCAGCCTTGACGACCTCGGCCCAGGCGGCGCACAGCCTCGTCGGGCACTGGCCGGCGTAGCGGGTGCGATGTAGTCCACGCTGACCAACCTGGAAGCCGAGGGCGCTCAGCTCCTCCCGCAGGGCCTTGGCCAGCGGGGGAGCTCCGCTGGGGATGCGCCCGCCACCGTGCAGGCATGGGGGCGACCGGTGTGAGATCTTGGCCACAAAGTTGTCGGCTCGATCGCGCCCGTAGTACAAGGCCACGGCGCCCTCCGGGAGGTCCTCGAAGGCTTTCCCGGTGCGTGGTTCAACCCGGCCCCAGTGGAAGTTCACGGGCCCCAGCTTGCCGACGAGGTCGTTCAGCGGGCGCAGCAGCTCGGGTCCGAGCTGTGGGGTTTCCAGGGTCTTGGTATCTGCGGCGAGACCCTGGGCCTGCACGCCTGCCAGGGCTAATCGATTGGTCAGGCTCAGGATGTCTTTCTGCTCGGACTGGTTGAGCGAGAGCTCGGAGGAGTTGCAGTGGTCGATCTGGGTCTGGGTCAGGTCGTAGGGGAGAGGCCCCTCCAGGGCGACGTGTTCGTGCTGGTTGGTGCAGCGCCTCGCCAGGGAGAGCGCCCAGGGGTAGAGGCCCTTCGAGACCATCCAGAACGTCAGCTTGCGGTGCCGTTTCGCAGGCTCCTCTGGGGGCCCTAGCCCCCACTCGCACATGGCGACGGAGATAATCCGTGCTCCTGTGCGCTTCTGCAGCTGCCTGATCCTGGCCCTGTCCCAGATCTTCGGGTAGCGTCCGTCGCTGGCCGTGTTCTCGAGCATCCACTCCCGATCGTTGGGGTCGAGGCGCTCGCAGAGGTCGGCGGCGAAATCGGTCATGATGTTGCTGTCGATCTCCGCTTGGACCGTCCCGTCGCCGTCCGGGTGCTCGAACGTGCGGGTCCCGCCGTTCTTGAGGCACCAAGCTGAGTGGGTCGTGCATGGGGGGGCCAACTGGTAGACGTTCGCCTCGTCGGGGCCTGGCGCTGCCCCAGCATCGAGGAGGGGCCTCTCTCGCACTTGGGGATCGAGGATGTCGTGCTCCTCCTGGGGCCCGGTCTGGGCCAGGGGGTCCTGGAAATACTCGACGGACGGGGCCGTCTGGAGTCCGGCTTCTCGCATCGCCTTGGTCCAGTTCCCTGTCCCTGCGAAGATTTCGCGAGTGCGGATGCCCCACGCGAAGGCGGGTCTGCGCAGGAGGGGTGCGAGACCTGAGAAGTCCTCCTCCTCGAGCTCCTGGTTCCCGACGGCGCCCTCACGCGTTGGGAGCTGAGCCTGCTGCATACGTTTGCAGTGCATGCAGGGCGGGGGCCGGCTAGGTATCACGGGCCCCGCGACCTCCTCTGACTCCAGGTACATCTCCCAGCCGACTGTGAGCAGCTCGCGGACGGGCTTCCCAGCTAGTGTCCAGGTCTTGAGGATCTCCCCAAACGCCCGGCCTCGCTTGTTAGGGCCCTGGCCGCCGATGGCCGGCGGCCTGAGCACCCGCATATGCCCTCGGTGGATCATGACGTGGACCTCCCTCTCGCTGGTCTGCGTCGGCAGGACGGAGTCGATCTCGAGCTGGTTCCAGTGGTTGATCCTCCAGACCCGGACGGTGGTCGTGTTGAGGGCACTCAGGGGGAAGACCGAGATGCACCTGAAGTCCTTGTCGTGGTGCGGGTGCTGGACATCGTGGCAGTGCATCCGGAGCTCGGCTTCACGTGGCGAGACGAAGGGAGGTGCGTCCCCCAATGCGGCGGAGGCGGTGGTGGCTCCATCCCACAACTCGCGGCGGAGCTGAGCAGCCAGGGCCTTCACGGCCGGCGCATCAGGCTCCTTATCCTCCCAGAGCAGGGCGGCCGCGATGTGGAGCACCAGACACTGCCTGAGCTCTGCGTCGCCTTCCTTGAGGCCGAGCCGGGTTCTCATCTCCTCGTCGGGCTGAAGCTCGTCCTGGAAGTCGAGATAATCCCATTCTTGGTCTTGCACCGAGAGCTTCCCGCGGCCTACCCCAGCCTCCTCGTCCCAGGAGGCCCCTCCAATGCTGAGGTCCTGGGTGCTGCTCCTCCCCGCCTTTGATCCCAGCTTGTCGAGGGCCCGACCGGCTTCCTCGGCGAGGGTTGGCCCCCCGTCCCGAGTCGCCTCCAGCAATACCTCCTCCAAGCTCAGGGAGATGCCCTCTGCGCTGGCACGTGCGAGCCTGGCCAGGGCGTGTGAATGCAGGTAGTCGCTGATGTCGCCCAGCGTCGCGATGGTCCCGCTCTCCAAGATCTTCTCGATGATGTTCCATCTTTCGAGAGCAGCTGGATGAGTCGTCTCACTGGTCCCTTCCACCGCGGGCGCGTTGGCGTGGGCGTCCAGCAACCAGTCCTCCTCGGGGCCCTGGACGGCCTGCCTGAGCTCCTCCTCGAGGGCGGTAGTCTGGATCTCGTCGAAGGCAGCTGGGGGGGGCCAAACAGCCGGCGAGCCTCCCGCTCGGCTGCCTCCCGCAGAGGCCCCGGGACCTTCTCCGGCGCCTCCCCCAGCCCTTTTGCTGTCCGCCTCGGCCTTGGCCTGGGCCCTGAGCTGAGCTACCCGCCCGTCGACCGAGGCGGGGTCGACCTTAGCGCCAGACTTCAGGCCGCCGCGCCTGATGAGCTGCGCCTGCACGGTCCAGTCCAAGCTGCCAAGCCCCTTGATGGCCTCGTGGGAGTGGGCGCAGGTCCCTGCCGCCTTGGGGCAGCCAGCCCACGTGCAGGCGTCCCAGCAGATGACCTTCCCGTTCTTGTCCCGGGGGGCATGCTTGACCGAGCGCCCGATCTCGCTGGACGTCAGCGCCTTCCCTGCTGGGTACGCCCGGGTGGCGGGCCGCTTCTTGGCAGCAGCCTTCTTGACGGCGGCCCCTGCCTTTCCTGTGCCTGGACCAGCTCCTGCGGGCGCCTCCTGATCTGCTGGGGCGTGTTCGTCAGCCTCCCCAGCCTTGGGGGTCCTCGAGGGGCCGGCGTGGAGGTTCTGATGGAGGAACCTCTGCAGCCGCCGGGCCTGGCGAGGGACGCGCACCACCTGGCAGTACCCATCCGGCGCGTCGAGGTCGCACACGTTCGGAAAGGTCAGCCACGCACTCCCAGACGGCCCCGTAGGGGCGAGGGCGATGGTTTTGATGTCCTCCCGGCGCGGGTTGGTGAGCCCCAGGATGCGGCACACCTCCCTTCGCTTCTCCCGAAGTTGCTCGCACCAGGTCGCAGCAAGCTCTTCCCAGAGGCTGTACACATAGTCAGCTGGGAAGGCCACGTCGTCCTCCTCGTAGGCAAGGCGCAGTGTCTCCAGGGCTCGGCGTCGCTCGGGCTCGTGCATCCGCCCGTAGACTAGCCCGAAGACGGTGATGGCGTTCTCGGCCTGCCTCACCCACTGAGAGAAGACGACCGGGTGCCGGGGGCGCGGCTCGAGCTTGCACGTGGTGGGCATGGTGTAGGCGTCGAACACCTCTGCTTTGCAATGGGGAAAATCGGCCACGGAGATCGACCACTCGGCCAGATCCTTGTGGCCCCGTCCCCCCCAACAGAAGGCGGCGATGCCGTGCGCCATCCTGTTCGTCACCGTCGTCGGCCAGTTCGCCGCCTGCATCACGTGCTTCGCGTGCTCGCAGGCGCGCTTGAGGCCATGGAACAACTCCCGCCCGGTCAGGGTACCGCAGACCTCCACGTCGAGGGTGTCGCAACCCCGCGCCAGGTACACGTCCAGCTCCTCGGCACGTCCGATGGCGCCGAGGGTGCCCCGCTGCGCTACCTTCTCCTCCTCGCCGGACCTGCGGAGGCTGTCCACCGCCTGCAGCAGCCGCATGTTGTCCAGGTGCTGCTGCTCTTGACCGTTCTGGAGGACTTGCGCGTAGGTGGAGAAAGCGGCTGAGGGTTCACCTTCTCCGGCTCCTGCGGCATACCGACGGTCGGGTTGCCCCGGGGTCTTAACCAGTCCTCCGTGGCCGTAAGCGCTCCGGTTGGTCAACATCTGCCCGAGATTCGGTGCAAGGCCGGGCATCAAACCTGGCGGAGACAAGCGAGTCGCTCCCGGCACGCGCACGCCAGGCGGGGTAGCCGGCGGCGGCAATGGCGGGGCGCTCGTGGCGGCGTCCAGCCCAGGGGGGGCTCCAGGTTGGCTGGGCTCTTGGCTGGCGTCGGGCTTGCGCTCGGTGTCTAGCTTCGAGAGGCCACTAGCGAGGGGTGGGTTCACCCCCTCGTCTTTCTCGGCTCGAACCCGCTCCAACTTTCTTTCCCACCTGTCGATGTGCGCCTGGTACTTGGCCCGCTCCTCGGTCCCGCTGCTGCGCATGAGACGCCTGGTGTACTTGATGAGATGCCCCAAGACCACGGTGACGTCCTCGTCGTATCCTGCCGCCACGCTCTTTTAGCGCCGAAGCGTCGTCCGATCCTTCTTCGTGAGCGGCGAGGTACAGCCCCAGCATGGCCTCCCCGGTGTTCTCCTCTTCATGGTCCTTCCCCGCCGGACTGCGGGAAGAGCGCCGAGGGACTGAGGAGGCCAGATCACCCTCCTCGCCCAGGCCCCACCCGACGCCGAATGGGGGCTTGGGGGAACTGCTGCGATCGAGCCTCGCCCAATGCTTCTTGAGCTGCGTGTCCAGCTCGTCGGAGGTGGGCTGCGGTACTCCGGGAGCATCACCTGAGGTGCCCGCTGGATGTCGGTACACGAGCAAGTCCCCGCGGGCCCGAAGCTGAGCCCACTGAGGGCGGCCGATCCTCTTGGTCTTCCCGCCGACGGGGACCCCGTTCCAAGGACGCAGCTTCTCCCACATGGTGTTGCTCACGACGACGCCATGCACCCCGATCCCCATTTCCTCGGCACCGAGTGGTGGGTGGCACAAGAGCTCCTCAAGGTAGCCGGCGGGGAGCCTTCCCTGGTCGCTGGCGACGGGAGCATACTCGATCCCCGCGGTCTTGAGGGTGAAGCAGACGTTCTCCTGGCCTTCCGCCGAGTAGTCCTTGAAGCGCGGCTCCTCCACGTCTACTACAGTCGTGCTGCCATCTCCGGTGGGCCCTCCTCCTGGACGGGACTTCCCCAAGAAGATGACCCACTGCGGGCCGGCGGCCCAGTGGACTCGCACGCGCAGTACGAGAGGGTCACCTTGCTCGGTCTCCTCGTCGGGGGCCGGGCTGGCGTCTCGCGGGAGGGGCACCCTCGGAGAAGGCGGCGCTTCAAACCTGACACTAACAGGTGGACCTCGCGGCGAAGCTGAGGCCTCCCGTCGGTGTTGCCCAGGGGCTGCCTGTCCGCGATGGCTCTCTGGTCCCCGAGCCCCGTCAGCGGGGGGAGCTGTGTTGACTGGGATGCCCTGCTCGCGCGCCCGGGGGCTGCGACTGCGAACCGTCCGACGCCGCAAGCCCAGGCTAGAGAGGAATCCGCGGCCTTGGACGGCTGCGGCTGCCTGCACTGCTCGGCCTGCTTCTCCACCCAGATGAAGGAGACATAGCGGTACGCCCTCTGCGTTGCCGACTGCTTGGCGGTAGCAAGTCACCTGCGAACATTTATCACGATACCGAGAGGCTCGGTAGACCTGGGCATGATGTGCACAGAGATGGGCGAACGAATTCCGCCCGTCACTGGGTGGCGGGAGGTCTGACGCTTGCCCGTCTTCGAAGAGCAGGGTGGTCGGCTCGGCCTCCGCGGCGCCCCTGCAACCGTCGGGTGCCAAGAGGCGGGCGCCGCCACGTAGAACGATACCCACCCGAACAGCTTCACATGGCTTGTCCTCGGCCTCCACCTCCGACTCTGACTCCTGATCCAAAACTTCTGCGATGCTCCCTGCAACGCCTGGCTCCGCAGCGCCTGTCTTGCGACGGCGGCGTCGCCGGCAGCAGAAGGAGCAACCGCAGGAGAGGATACAGTAAAGGAACACGATAACTTTCCAGATGCCCCCCCCCAGGTCGGCGACGGTCCGCCAGAGCAGGAAGACGCCCCGGCAGGAGGTGAACCTGGCGTGGGAGCCGATGTCCACGATCGCCTCGGAATCCAAGGCAGCGTATTCTTTGCAATGAACTTCTCCAGGCTGATCTCTACACACCAGGTTGCGGCACAGGTGAATGGAACGGCCTTCAAGCGACTCCAGCTTCTGGCGGAGTGCGCGTGAGCTGGCCCCCTTCACGCCCAGGTAGTCTATCCAAAGGCCCTTCCGGTCGATCCGCTTGGGCTCCGAAAGGTCGACCTTCAACCGGGCCGCGTGGTCGTCGATCTTGATCAGCACATCGTTGGGTCGCCTCCCAGTCCCACGACCCTTCACCTTCTTACTGTAGTACTCCGTGGTCGTGGCTGGTCCGGTCTCTGGCCCCATCCAGTTGATCTGGGTAAGGGCAGGCGGAGCCGGCGGCAGGTACCTTTCGGCAGCTGCATCGCCAGGCTCTCGCCGGCGGCACTTGGAGCACCGCGCCAGTAGACCAATCAGCCAGAGGGCGGCTGCGCAGGGGGCCAGTAGGGTACGACAGATGTGAGTGAGGAAAGCCAGCACCGCCAGGAAAGCCAGGAAAATGAACGTCCATGCCACGGCAGGCCAAGCGGCTCCGAAGACCGTCAGGCCCAGCTTCTCGAGGGCATAGAAGAACCATCCGCCATCCTTGGTCAGCCAGCCCGTCTCGGCATGGGTGGAGAAGGCGCTCCCAAGGCTGTCGAGCTTCTCGTAGGCGACCCCGCCCATACCACTCGGGCGCCAGGCCCAGGTGCCCTCACGTAGTGGCTTCAATCCCAGCGCCCAGACACCCCAGCCGCCCACCCAAGACTCCTCGCTGCCCGGGTCCTTGGTGGGGTCGCTGCCATTGTCGACTCCTCCGGCGGCCTGAGCGGGGGGCGGGGGCGGCGCTCCCGGCGGCCCACTGTCGGGCGGCGCCTGGGGGCTGCCTGCATCCCCACCTTCCTCCTCGTGCTCGCCGATCTCCATGCCGTACTCGGAGTCGTCGTAGTACGGCACGGTGTACCCGAACGGGGCCTCCTGGGCCGCAGCCGGGTGGCCCCAACTGGCGCGGGCAACAGCGGAGCTGAGCGGCCCGCGCCAGTCGTAGGCGGCTGCGCTGGTGACCAGCGCGGCCAGCCCGCGTGCCGGGCCTGCCAGCGCCGGGCGCCGGGCAGCCATGGCACGCACGCTTCCGGGCGCCGCGGGCGCCCAGACCTCCTGAGGTCGGCTCCAGGGCTTTGAGCCCCGAAGGCTTGAGCGGGAGAGAGGGAAAGGGAAGGGCAAGCAGAGGCAGGGGAAGGGAGAAAAGTAACCCAAGCCGACTGGGGAGGGCGGGGTCCAACCGTTTACGACAAACAACTAACGTCGCCGCCCGCAGCCCGCGGGGGCCCGAGCGCCGCGGCCGCGGGGCGCCAGCGCCTCGCAGGCCCAGCGCCTCAGACGGCCGGAAGTAGCCGTCCGAAACCACAGGCAGCAGCGCCCCGCCAGCGCCGACTGGAGGTCGCGGCCGACGAGGTCGTCCGCCACCGCCAGCACCGCCTCCCAGGCCGCGGGCTCCCGGCTGCCAGGCGGCCCCAGGCGGCCCCAGCCTTCGAGGGCCTGCTTGGCCTTCGGGGAGGCGCCGCCCTTGGTCGTCCAGCCGTGCTGCAAGGCCAGCCCGCAGAGTCACAGCGAGCGTTGGCCTTGGCCTCGCCGCCCAGGAAGAACGCCACGAAGTAGCGCTCCAGGGTGGCGCCCGCTGCGCGCGGGTCGGCGAGGCTACCGCGGCTGCGAGCGAGTTGAGCTCCTCCGCGCAATCCGAGTACCCGTCGCAAGAAGCCAGGCGCCTGCCCCCGCGGCCCAGCCCGCGCCCGCCCCCGCCCGGCGCGGCCGCCCGCCCTAGCCCCAGCGCCTCCGGCAGCCGTGCCGCGGCAGCGGGTGCCTGAGCGGGCAGCGCGGGGCGCCGACCCCAGCGGCGTCGCAGCCGCCCGCGAACGCCAGCGCTCGCTGTCGCTCCCAGCGGTGTTCGAGCTCTGCCTCCCCGCCCAGTCGCGCTGCTGCCCGGGGGCGCCTGGGCTGGGCGACGCCGGCGTAGGGGCGGCGCAGGCTCGGTGGGCAGGCAGCAGCGAGACTGGTCTTCCACTCCCAGCGGCCCTTCACAAGGACTTTCCCCAGCAGCACCTCGCAGCGTCGCTGACACCTGCACTCTCGGCCCAGCGTGGCGAACAGCGGGCAGGGCGCAGCTATTCTCGTCGGCTTCTGGAACGGCGCCCCGAAAAGGGCACTGTCACAAGTCGACGAGTGTCGACGCCGCCGACCTGAGCGCTCTTGCCAGAGGTCCCCAGGTCCAAAGACGCGACCGCCGGGGGTTCTCGAGAGTGAAGTGGACACCCGCTCGCTGGCACTCCTGGATCAGGCGCACCGTGAATCGCGCCGCCGCAAGGCCCCCGGCTGGTTCGGCGGTGCCGGAGGAGCGCGCGATCGACCACCGAGTACAAGGGGTCGCTAGGTGCATGGGCCAAACAGCGCCAGAGCGGATCCACCCGATGACGACCTTCTGGACCTTCGGGTCCGCGATATCGAAGCGCGGGCCCTTCTCGATGTCCATGGGCGCCCCCGCGCGCAGCCCCGCCTGCGGGATGGCCCCAGTCAAGTACCCTTCGCCCGAGAAGATTTCCAAGAAGAAGCGTCGGCCCCGACGAGACCCTTGACCCCCATGACCTCCAAGACGCGCGAGTGCGGGAGGGGGGTCCAGACCCGGCGGTAGACGAAGCCCTGGGGGGTGTCCTGTTGATTTGGCCTGGATATCGGAGAAGAGCGCCTTGGAGATTTTGGCCTGGGTCTCGCCGCAGAGCTCCATGGAGATCCTGGCCTGGATCTCGGCGAAGAGCGCCCTGGAGAGTTTGGCCTGGATCTCGCCGAAGAGCTCCTTGGAGATCTTGGCCTAGATCTCGTCGAAGAGCGCCCTGGGGATATTGGCCTGGATCTCGCCGGAGGGGTTCCTGGAGATTTTGGCCTGGATCTTGCCGAAGAGCTTCCTGGATATTTTGGCCTGGATCTCGCCGAAGGGCTTCCTGGAGATTTTGGCCTGGATCTAGCCGAAGAGCTCCCTGGAGATTTTGGCCTGGATCTAGCCGACGAGCGTTTTTTTATAGACGGGCGGAGAGGCAATCGGGAGGGCGCCCAGTCGAAAAACGACCTCGCCGCCCACGCCAAACCAGGCCAGGCCGAAGCACCCCTCGGTCCGTGCGAGGAGCTCCCCGTTCGCCGCGCGGCCCTTCTCGAAGGCCAGGACGGAGCCCATGCCGCCCCCCCGCGGAGAGCAGCTCCGCGCCGCGGCACGGGGGGTAGCTGGCCGCTCGCGCCAGGCCCATCAGCCCGCAGCGCGCCTCGCAGTCGCGCACGCGGCTCGCGCCCCGCCAAGCTCCCGCCACGACCGGCTCCCAGCGCTTCGGGTCCACGAAGTCGTCGGGCAGGGGCGGCGGCCGCCACCCCGAGTCGCCCTCAACCCGGCAGCGCTCCGGCACAGGGCCCCGCGGCCCGGCCCGCTCGAGCAGGCCATCCCACCAGCCAGCGTCGCCGATCGCCGTGGAGCCCTTGAAGCCGTCGTGATCCCGCTCCACGAACCTCTCGCGCATGCTGAAGCGAGCTCGTTCTCGGAATCGGCAGAAATCGTGGACTTCGACGGGCGTCGCGTCGGTCTCCAGGAGCGCGTAGCCCTTCATGGGGGCGTCCGTCATGGACGTGACGAGGCAGGCCGGCAGCCCCCAGCGACCCACGGCCATGGAACGCGGCCGTCGGCAGCTCGCGGATCTCTCCGAGATCCCGCTGGGCGAAGTCGCACAGGATACGGAAGACGGAGAGCCCCGGCCTCAGCAGCTGGAAGAAGGACACCACGTGGCCCAGGATAGCCCAGGACCACCCCATCGCCAGCCCGCCGTAGGCCGGCCACGCGTAGTCGTCGGGGGCAACGTCGACAGAGGACCCCGCGTCGCCGTCGCAAACCTGCTGCGCGCCAAGGTCCTTCGCGCGGACGCCCGGCATGTCGAACACGAACCACTCGGACAGGTGCGGGATCTACAACTGCTGGAAGCCGTCATTCAAGTCGACCGCGGCTGCGTACGGGGCGGCGTCGTCCGAGCCCACCGAGTAGCGCTGGCGCCGGTCTGTCCCAACCTGCGCCGACGCGGGAGCCTCCGCCGATGCCATGCTGGTCTGGGGGGGCAGCCTGTGGAATTGGGCAGCCGGCAGTCCGCGATCGCGCGGAAGCGGTCTCCTTTCTTCTCGACGAAGAACAAAGCCCACGGTCGCCCTCTCCCCGCGGGGGGCCACCGCGATCCCCATGTCGGCCGAGGGCCGCAGCAGCGCGAGCAAGCGCGGGCGGTCGGCGCGGATCCTCGGGTTCAGGAGGGGGTCCCAGTACGGCTCGATGCGGGGCTCGTCCGCGAGCTCGTCGGAGTGGCGCTCCAGGAACCTCTCGGGCTCCATCAAAACTCGCCGAACGCCATCTGGGGCGAGGTCGAACGCCCCCCGAGGGTCCACCGAGCCCTGCAAGCGGGAGACCTCGTCCTGGACGAAGGGCCTGACGATGAGTCGGCCCTCCTCGGAGTAGATTTTGCTGGACTTGAGAAGCGCCTGAAGGGCCTCTCACGGCCGGACGTCGGGCGGCGACGGGCCATGTCGAGCCACCGATCGAACCGCTCGGCCTAACGTGGACTCCTGCGAGGGGGTCAGCGTGGAAGTCTGGCGCACCCGCCCAGGCTGGAGGGCGCGTGGCGCTCGCGCGGCAGCCAGAGCGTTCAGGCTCGAGAAGATGTCCTCGGTCGCCCTCCGCGCCCAGTCCCGCTTCGCACGTCGACGAGCGGCGCGGCGGCCCGCCGGTCGCTCTCGGCCGGTCTCCTCGAAGAACTTGGAGCGCAGCACCAGGGGGAAGGGGTCGGACGCCATGGCGACGACGGAACCTTCGGAAGAAAACTGCTTACAAAACTGCGGCGGCCGCCGAACTGGTCCTTGGCCACCGGGAGCCCTGCCTCCGGGATGGGGGTCGGGTAGAGCGGGCAACCCCGCTCCAGGCTACTTCTGGCCGTTGCCACCCCCGCCGCCTCCGCCAGCAAACCGCTTGGTTTCGGCGCCCCTCTCCTCCGTGTAGAGAGTCTCGCATCCTTCATGATCACCGCCCTCGTCTACTGCTCCTGCGCGACCCACTCGTCGAACTTGCCGGTGACCACCCCTCCCGTCTCGTCCAGCGCCGAGGCCAGCATGTCCTCTAAGCCGGAGTAGTCGGGGCGCTTGGGGTTCCGACGAATGGCCCGCTGCGTCTGCGCAATCCCCCCCGCGATGAGTTCGGCCCCCGCGAGGTTCGCGACGTCGACCTGGTCGCACTCGACGAAGTGCCGCAGCGCCTCGAGCAAGAGGCGAATCTCGTGGACCGCCGCGCTGCCAGGCGGCACCCCGCTGCTCGCGACACTGCGGTTCGCGCAGCAAGCGATCCCCAAGCCTGAAGCCCGCGCGCTGGCCAGGAACTCCGGCAGCTACTTCGGCCCGCGGAACACCTAATCGCCGGCGACTTGCGGGCGGCGCGTCTCGATGGCCCGGCCTCATGGCCCAGCGTAGCTCGCCGCGGCGCGCCTCGACCTATCCGCCGGACGGGGCACGCTCGAGGGCCCCGGCCGGATCCGGAATGCTTCTCGCCCCGCCACTGCTGATGCCGTTCCTCCGGCACGTTCTCGCAGACAGTGCAGATCCCGTCGTCGTCGTTGCCGTCCAGCATCGCCAGTGCCACCGCCCCGCGCCGTACGAAACGATACTCGGCGCCGCTGATCGCCGCATCGATGACCAGCCCGAACTGCGCATGGGCGGGGTCGGCGACCGCCCAGCGAGGCGGAGCCGCCGCCGCGCCGCGCGGCACCTCGATGCCCATCACCGCCGCCAGCGCCGCCGCCTGCTCCTGAATAGCCTGGAACTCGCCCTCCTCGAAAGGGCCGAAGGCGCACAGCTGACCCGCCAGGCGCCGAGGGAACGGCGCTTTCCTCGGAAGTGGCACCACTCGGTGCGTCGTGAGGTCCCCGAATTGCACGCTGTGATCCAGAATGACCCAGATCCACTTGCCGGCGCCCGCCGGCACGAGGAGGACCCGAACGTGGAACGTGAACCCGTTCGGATGGTCGAAGAAGTCGATCGCCACCTGGGCCTCGGGAGTGTCGCCGCTGGCCTCGCCTCGTTTTCGGCGGCCGCCGCGTGCCCACCGCCCCCAGCGTCCAGCGCCAGGAGCAGCTCGTCGTCCAGGAGCGCTGGCGGGGCCGCCGCCGCCGCTGCAGGCTGGCGCAGCCTCCAGACCGCCCCAGCCAAGGCGGTGGCCTATGCCCCGATCGCCGCGCCCGCGGCGAAGGCCCCGAGCGCTGGCCCCTGCGTGGGGCAGCGCAGCTCGGGGCAGCCAGGGCAGACGGGGCAGGTCAACTGCTCAGGGCCTCACCTGTCGAGCTGCCTGCCCAGCAACCCAACGATCTCCGTCGGCACCGAGCAGTCTGACACGCAGCTGCAATCCGGGCACCGCGGAGGGAGGAGGTCAGGCGCGAGCGGGGCCACTGCCTGGAGTCCTCGGAGGGCCCCGTCCATCCCCTCGCCAGAACTCTTTGAGCCGCAAGGGGCCGCGGAAGACACGGGCAAGCATGGGCAAAGGGGCCTCCGAGGTGTCGCAAAAACTCGTATAAACCAAATATTGTGCAGCCAGCGTGGTGCAATACATGGTTTCAAATGCCTGTGGTGTGAAATATGCAGGGTCATATATGTACATCTAGATATAGATTTATTATATATATACATGTGTGTATATGCATGTATATATATATACTATATATATATGATTATAGAAAGATATGGATATATATATATATATATATATATATATATATATATATATATACATACATACATACATATATATATATATATAGAGAGATATGTGTTGGGATCGCTCGAAAAGCGCGCCGAAGGCGCGATCTATAATCCAACGCCGGCGACAGGCGGCGACGGCGGCGACGAGGCGGCGACAGAGCGGCGACGGCCGGCGCGGAGCCGCCAGACCAGCCAACCGGCCCAGACGACGGGCGGCGACGGGGTGGAGACGAGGCGGCGACGGCCGGCACGCTCCCGCCAGACCGGCCAACTGGCACAGCCGACGGGCGGCGACGGGGCGGCGACGGCCGGCACGGAGCCGCCAGACCAACCAACCGGCCCAGTTCCTCGGAAGAGAAATAAGAAACCCTAAGTGCAAGCACTTCTCTTGGGGAATATGCATGCACATGTATATGTATATATACACACACTAGGAACACGCGCGCGCTTCGCGCGCGCTTAGTTTCTAGCTAGGAGGCGAGCTTGAGTCAACGAAAGTCGCAGGGAAGGGGGCAGGGGGAACAAGGCCAGAGAGCGCTGAAGGATACAAATACTGGAACCCTCTTGTGATTTTGTGGGGGGCCTCGTCTGGCCGCTCGCTGGGAGTTTGACGTAGCTTCTCGGGAGCCTCTGAACCTGTCGGGGCCCTCCTGGAAGCGGGTTCGAAGCATTTTGGGGGCCGATTTGGGGTTTCTCGGGGCCTCCTTTGGGCCTCTTGGGGGTCTCCTGGGGCCTCTTGAGGGGCCTCCTTGGGGCCTCCTGGCGGCCTCTTGGGGCGGAAGGCTCGAGCTTGCGGTTCGTGGTCCCCCTCTGGGCCCCCTCTTGGGCCCGTCTTGGGGCCCTCTTGGGCCATCTTGGGCGCCTCTTGGGCCGTCTTGGGGCCCTCTTGGGCTGTCCTGGGGCCCTCTTGGAAGCTTCTTGGGCCGTCTTGGGGCGGTCTTGGAGGCCTCTTGGGCCGTCTTGGACGCGGTGAAAGCCCAAGATGCGAACATGCGAAAAATATACGTTTTCCCATAGGAATGGCACGATTTTTGTTTCTTGGACCTCTCTTGGGGTGCCTCTCGGAACGTCTTGGGCTGATTTTGGAAGCCTTTTGGCGCCTCTGGGCGGCGTTTTGGCGCCTCCTGGGATATGTTGGGCCGGAAGCTCGGAATTCGAGAGTGGCTTTCTCCTTCTGGGACCCCTCTCGAAGTCGTCTTGGGGTTCTCTTGGGCCGTCTTGGGGCCGTCCTGAGCCACTCGTGCGCAGCCTTGGAGCGCTCCCGGAGGCCTCCTAGGCCGTCTTGGAGGCCTCTTGGGCCGTCTTGGACGCGGTGAAAGCCCAAGATGCGAACATGCGAAAAATATACGTTTTCCCATAGGAATGGCACGATTTTTGTTTCTTGGACCTCTCTTGGGGTGCCTCTCGGAACGTCTTGGGGTGCTTTTGGGAGCCTTTTGGCGCCTCTTGGCGGCATTTTGGCGCCTCCTGGAGCCTCTTGGGCCGGAAGCTCGGAATTCGAGGTTGGCTTTCTCCGTCTGGGACCCCTCTCGAACTCGTCTTGGGGCTCTCTTCGGCCGTCTTGGGGCCGTCCTGGGCCACTCGTGCGCAGCCTTGGAGCGCTCCCGGAGGCCTCGTAGACCGTCTTGGGCGCCTCTTGGGCCGTCTTGGACGCGGTGAAAGCCCAAGAGGCGAACATGCGACAAATATACGTTTTCCCATAGGAATGGCACGATTTTTGCTTCTGGCTTCTGGGACCTTCTTGGTGTCATGACAGGCGTCTTGGAAGGCATCTGGAGCCATCAGAGCGCGTTCCGAAGCCGCCTGCGAACGATCTTGGACGGCGTCCGGCGATCCGACGAGCCTCCGGGCCCCCCGGGGCCCACATTTGTGGTCGAGGTCCCGGCCCCGGGCCCCCGGACCCGGTGCGCCGTTATATGTATACGTGTATGCGTGTGCATACATACTTGTATGAGGGATTCTGAAAACCCTGAACCCCCGAAACTTGTCATCTCTTGGGGACACATGTTCCACTTGCGCCACATTCCGCCGCCCTCCCGCTGCCCTCCGCTGGCGGAGGCGGCCTCGTTCTACTTCCGCCGCTTGCCGCCGCCTTCCGCCGAGGATGAGATGCCAACTCCTTCGATCCTCGACGGCCGGCCCCTTCTGGAACGCTTTATATGTGTACAGCTCGTCTGTGGATAACATTCGACTGACTTACCGTAGGGGTGCATTGAACTTGCAGTTTGGAAGAACGCTGTCTGGGCGCACCTGCCAGGCCGATTCCACGCGCAGTGGGCGCCAGCTTGCAGTGCTGCTTCGTACTGAGCTATGCCAGACCATGCCATGCTATGATACGCCATGCTATGCCATGCTTTGCAATGCAGGGTCATGATGTGTTATGATATACTATGATATGCAAAAATATGCAAAACTGTCTCCTCCCTCCGTCCCTCCCCCTTCCTCCCGTCTCCCCCTCTCCCGTCCATCCATCCATCCATCCATCCATCAATCCACCCCGTCCTCCCATGCATCCCCCCTCATCCCCGATTCCTTCTCCAGATGTTCCTCCTCCATCCCATCCCTCCCTGACATGGCAATGCATTGCTGTGCCGTGGTCTCAAAAGTGAATGGAAAGTGCAGCTCCTGATGCGTACCCCCTTTGGAGACGCCCCCCTCCCATCTCCATCAAACCTGCACAGGGGGGGGCACACCAGTCCCTCATCCTCCCTCCTCATCCTTCCTCCATCATCCTCCCTCCTCGTTCTAACTCTCCCCTCCTCTTCCTCTGGAAAAGAAGGGAGTGAGGGAGGACGTACGATGTTGGTGCAGAAGGAGGAGACTGCCAAGCACGAAGCAGCCGCCAAATCATAACTCAGCTCTCCGGCGGCCGCTCCATACGATCCGGGCACCCCCGGAATGCTCTGGGCGAGGCGCAGCCGCTGGAGAGCATCCCGAGGCTTGGAAGCCGCCGAGAACCAACGAAAACGTCTGGGAACCTCAAACATCAAGAGGAACAGGAAGCAAGCAAGCAAGCAAGTCGAGTACAAGCAATGCGTGTCGCGCACTGCCACGTGCCCCCAAACAGGGCTCGACTGTTGGCAGCCGTGGATGCCGCTCTCACCGCCTACAGAACTTGATGTAATCCTCCTCTGAGGTCCGCGCGGATTTCTTGGATGGGCGCTGGACCCCCCAACCACTGGCGCGAGGAGCGCGCCATGGGCGGCGCCTGAGGCGCCGCCAGGGGGGGGGGCCAGCGCCGATCGAAGGAATCCGCGCGGAGCTCCGAATATTCATGCTTATGCAAGTTGCTCCTTCGAACCTCGCGATGGGCCTCCATGAGTTGCCGCTGGAACTTGCGCTCGAGGCCGATGAGCTGCTTCTCGTGCTCAGCCTCTACGGCGAGGGCGAGGGGGTGGGCACATTCGTTCAGGGCTTGACGACTTCTGCCGCCCCTCCCGTCTCCCGACTCGCGCTGGAGCGGCCACGAGTTGCGCCGCACGTCCCTGGGAATCTCTGGATGTACCTGGACCTGCTAGTATTCGCCAAGATTTACCTGGATCTGCATTCCGTCAAAACTGACAGTGAGTGGGCCGAAGAAAAAGGATGAAAGGATCGCTCGTCCTTGCTACCAGTGTTGACTGTAGATTGTTCTGCATATGCCTTGACTTCTGCATCTACCTGGATCTGCTTAGATCTGTCTGCACCTTCTAATTGTCAAAACAGGACCCCTGACACTTTGGGAGGGGGCCTCAGTTAGGAGAGCAAGAAACATTATGGCTAGGGGGACTCTTGTGCAGATGCATCGAACCAAAGCGCCAAGAAGTATCATCCAGAATGCAAAGGCGGGGACCTCAGTGAGGCTACGTCTTCATCGTGTTCTTAAAGGCTAGGGGCAATTCTACCCTCGATGAACTTACCCTGACCTGCCTGGCCTTCGCCCCCTCCGAAAAAAAGCAGGCGGCGCGAGCCAGGGGGACGAGAAAGGCCCCGCCGCCGCCGCCGCAGAGACAGGACGGCCGCGGGCGCCCCCGGCCGCGGGAGGAGGGGGGGGGGGGCGAGGCGCACCAGGGGCCAGGCCAGAGGCCGTCTAGCTTTGGGCGGGTGGGAACGGGAGGTGACCTCAACGGCGGGGCGAAGACATGTTAGGAGGCAACTACTGGGAGGTCTTCGCCAGCAGGAGCACAGCAAATTACGCAGGCCCCAGTGGGGGGCTGCTACGCCAAATTAGGCCGCGGATTAAGTGGGAGCAAGCCGGATTAAGCCGGGTTAAACCGGAAAAAAACGGGAGTGCGCCGATCTAAACCGGATCTCAGACCAGGGCAAAGTCAGAATTTGACATCCCAGGAGCTGCACCCGAAAAGCGAGCCCTAAAGGGGCCCCTAAGGGCCCCTTGTGGACCCCTTTTGGCTCCCAGAGGGGCCCTGCAGGGCCCCTTTGTGAGCCCTTTTCTCCCCCCCCCCCTCGCGCACTTCGGGGATGGACAGACCTCCCTTTAGCAAAACGTGGTTTAGTGAAAACGACCTGAGGCCCAAACCTGGCGGGCGCAAGCCTGGAAAATAACGGCCGCGGCGCCCTCTCGAGAACCGAAAACGGACAATTCACTAATCGACGTGTCACTGTTGGGGGTTCTGTCCACCCCCGAGCACTGCGGGCAAGGCGGTCCTTATCCGCCGCAGCCCGCGCCGCGCGCGCGCCCGAGCGCGCGTCGCGACGCAAGACCCCCTACCTCTAAGATCCTCTGGAGGGGCCTCAAAAAGCATTTGAAAGGAACGCGCGATCCCTCCCCCCCCCCCTGTAGGTCACCCCCCACTGCCACCCGCCCGATCCAACTGGGGCCATGACTTCGAGGGGCGTCCGGCCTCGCGCCTTTTTTTCTCGCGCCTGTACCGTCAAGTCGAGCATGCCCTCCTATAGGGGGATGTTGGGCGAAGAATTGAAAATAGTCACAAAATACACCAAAAGAGTCAAACATTGTCAAAAAATCGTCCCCTGACTATTTTTTCGACTACTTTTGAATATTACTCCTGTAGAGGGACAGGCCCGACTTAACTCTACCGTTGCAGGTCGCATAAGCGAAGAGTCGTCAGGCCCTCGGGGAGGCGGCGGGCCCATGGGGGGAAGCGAGAAGGCAACCCCCCTGGCCTTTTCGGGAAATCTTCTGAGCGTTTTGTCACGGGACCTCCACAACCTTCGAGACTCGAAGACACTTTTCCAGGGGATCTTGTGATGAGCATTCCTGATTGGTTCGTATACACTAATCATAATCTTAAACATCAATCATAATATTAAGTGATGTCTCCAGGAAAGACATCTATGATCCCCCGAAGACGCTGACAAGACCTCGCAGAAGGCGCGCGGCCTTCCGAGAACCCCCGCCGCCTTCTGAGAAGGCCTCCTCTGTTTCATTTCCCCCCCCCTCGAATGGCGAACGATTGCGGAAAGCATTGCGATCAACTGTGGTGAAGGCGATTGCCTGCAGCACTCTGTATGTACATTGCATGCAAAGCCCGGTTCCTTCGCGTCCTACTTATTGTTCTGCTTTCGCCTGCGCCCTTCCGTCGTATGGCGTATGGTAGCGTGGCGACGGCGGGCACATCCTAGATGTAACATGCATGCAGTCCACACGCAGTCCTACTTCACAAGACACGATGACTTCACGCCGAACCAACTACTGCGGATCACTCAGATACGTTGCCAACCGATGTGGATCGCTCCCGCTCAGGGTGAGATCCGCAACATGCGAGTTGTATCACAGGCTCGTAAGTCGTTTGCAAATGACACGTACGTCGCGCACATCCCCCCGGAGTGCCTGCTAACCAAGGAGGTGTTCCAAGCAGCGCAGCGCGACGAAGAGCCGTCGGGCCCTCCGGGAGGCGAGGGAGCGGGCACGTCTCCGCGCCACGCCCGGGCGGCCCTGCGGCGCGCCGCCCCCGGGGCGCGGCGCTCGCGCGCCGTGCGGCTCTCTGGCCGCGAGCCCCGTGGGGGGGGGGAGGGCTCCGCCGCCCCCCTTCGAGTAAAGGATCGACTGCAGAATTGATGCACCTCCAAAGAATGCCTTGCGCGTCGGATCTGCAAACGCACGCGTGGAATCCCCGTAGATCTGCGAAGATTGCCAATCTTGCTTCGCAGCTTCGACGAGCCAAACCAGGCTGGGGCGAATCCCGTCTGCAGTCGACTCCCCTGCTCGACCCCCGGGGCCCCGCCCCCCCCTTAGAGCCCCAGGAAGTCGCTTCCCCGGGCGGCGGACTTCGCAGACCACGCCCGTCAGCGCAGCCCCCGGGGGCGCGGGCGCGGAGGGGGGTGCCTTCGGCAGCTGTCGTCCCAGATAGCTGACGATGCAGGCAGGCGTCGTGCTGCCAAGAGGAAGCGCTGAGCAAGGAGCGACGGCGTCGTTCAGGTCACGGCGAGCCTCGGCCACGAGCAGGTTCGAAAAATTGTCTTACTTGTTATTTCTTTCCAGGATTTCTCATTTCTATAATCCACCTTCTTGTGACTTATTTGCCCATAATTTGGCACAATATCCTAAAAAACATCTCACATGTAAAACCGAGATGTAGATCTGAGGAACGGCCCGAAAACCAGAGCCCCTCCTGGGCCCGAAGGGGTCCTGATCTCAGCGCCCTGACGGTGCAGTGCGGACGCGGCCGCGAGAGACCCCTGCAGAGGAACCCAGCCCTGAAAAACCCGCGCGCGAGATGCAGCCGAGAGGGAGCCTGGAGCTCCATGGACGCAGCAGCTTCTCGACCCGCGGCGGGAAGTCACCGTGCAGCGCGGGGAGCGAAGAAACCCCGATTGCCCTGACGAGCAGCAACTGGCTTCTTGATGTACGTCCCCTCTCTACGATTTCTCCCATCTGGACGTTTTTCATAGAGCTCGGCCTCCAGGGCTCGTCATCGGGCCACGGGACCCTCAAAACTGACCCGCGGAGCGAAGGAGTGGCGCTGGGGAAAGGGTCGGGATCTCTGGGGCGACGGATCGAACGAGATCGCGGCGGCGGACCTCCGCGACTGGAGTTCTCACGGCTCCCAAGGTGCCCGGGGGTGGGCGCAGCCCCGCCTGGCAGGACACCCCTCTGGCGGAAGCGGCCCGGGGCCAGGCCCCGGCGGGCGCAGGCCCGCTGAAGCTGCGGGACGGGGAGCACCCTCGCGACAGCCGACAAGGGGGCGTTCCGCTGATCGACTTGGTAGGACGGGGCGTCTGCCAACCTCCAAGACGAGCGGCCTGCGTGGACCCAAGTCGGAGCGGTGGGATCCAGGAGGAAACACGCCAGATGAGACAAACAACAGCGAACAAGCAAGCAGCCCAACAACAGAAACAGACAAACAGTCAAGAACGAGCGACGCTCAGGCTGTCATAAACACTCGGCGGCGAGCGGATGCTCCAATTAGAGCAGTCGAGCCTCGAGGATCGAGGAGGGTCGTTTGTATTGCTCGGCCCTCGAGAATCGAGGATCGAAGAGGTCGATCCTCGATGCCCCTGCACGCTTTTAAACAATTCTAGGGTTTGGGTGATGCTTGGCATTGTCGAAATTCCAAGGCATACGCGCTGGCCTCGGGGAGCGTCCGAAGACCTCCTGGGACATGGGGGGGTCGGGGTCCGGGGCGGAATTATCACGTTGACTGCTTACCGTGCCCCGGATCTAGTTAGCCGCATGCCCGCTATCGAATCAGGAACTAGGCAGCTCCAGACTTGCTTCAGCTGATCTCACCCATGCCTAGACTAAACTGTCCACAAGGCTGTCCAAACTGCCAGAGACCGCCCGCTGGAGGCACGTCGGAGGACCAATGTCGGGTGCTATCGCGGACCAAAACGTTTGCAGCGTGGGCGTCGCCTCCGACGAGTGGTGGAGACTCCAGCTCGAAGTAGGTCGCATGGATTATGTAATCTTCCTGTACGAGTTTGCACAGGGCCTCTGGGCACAATTGCGACCGCAGGCCAGCCGTCAGTATCTGGGGGGTGGTATGGCAGAGAGGGGGGGTACTCATCGGGTCAGGGCATCCGTTCTCGAAACACGTCTTCCTCGCCCCTCGCCATCGCTCGGACGTTCATTCCCCGTGCATTGTTCGGATGCGTGTATTTTGCGCATGATGATCCAAGATGCTCCTCGTTGGTCCTCACCGAGAAAATGCACACGTCCGAGCGATGCCGAGCGCCCAAGGCTCCAGGCATTCGAAGGAATGTGATTGGCACTGCGACGAGCTCGCCATAGCCGCGCGCGCGCGGCTTGGCGATGCTGGCGCTTTTCGGCGAGGAAGGTAGCTTTTGCGGGCGGCGCGGGACAGCCGCGCCTGAGACCCCGTGCCACAGGGGTTGGGGCTGGCCGCTGACACAGCCAACCCGAAGAAAAGTAAGGATGCGCGGTAAGGAGGCAAGGGCCTTGGATGGCCATGTCGACACCTTGCGGGCGGGGCGCGGCCAGCGAAAGCGGCCAAGGATGGGCTCAAGGGGCAAGGATGCAGGGGCAGCCTTGGAAAGTCGCTCGTCCTTACTGTGCGGGTTGACGGTACCCTTATCCTGGCCTGCCGAGAGACCGCCGATCTCGAGCAGGAAGCTGCTGGAGGCCATGAACGAATCCAGTGTTTTTCCCAACCATCCTGTGGTGTTGGGTCCTCGTTTTGAAGAGACGATGCCCCGCGTTCCTCTCCTCTCCTCCTCTTCCCCCTCCTCCCTCCTCCCAGCATCATCATCATCATCATCATCATCATCATCATCATCATCAGCATCATCAGCATCATCATCATCATCATCATCATCAATCATCATCGCCATCGTCATCATCATCATCATCATCATCATCATCATCATCAACAACAACAACATCATCATCATCATCATCATCATCATCATCATCATCATCATCATCATCATCATCAGCATCAGCATCATCATCATCATCATCATCATCATCATCATCATCATCATCATCATCATCATCATCATCGTCATCACCCACCATCATCGTCATCATCACCATCATCGTCACACCTCTCACACGTTTCGTGGCCCCATAGGGAGCTCCACCGAAGGCCCCAGTGCTGTCGCCCGCATGCGTCAGCCACACCCAATTCGGCATACCCCTCACACGTTTCGTGGCCCCATAGGGAGCTCCACCGAAGGCCCCAGTGCCGCCGCCCGCATGCGTCAGCCACACCCAATTCGGCACACCCCTCACACGTTTCGTGGCCCCATAGGGAGCTCCACCGAAGGCCCCAGCCGCCCGCATGCGTCGTCCATTCCACCAAAGGCCCCAGTGCCGCCGCCCGCATGCGTCAGCCACACCCAATTCGACACACCCCTCACACGTTTCGTGGCCCCATAGGGAGCTCCACCGAAGGCCCCAGTGCCGCCGCCCGCATGCGTCAGCCACACCCAATTCGGCACACCCCTCACACGTTTCGTGGCCCCATAGGGAGCTCCACCGAAGGCCCCAGTGCCGCCGCCCGCATGCGTCAGCCACACCCAATTCGGCACACCCCTCACACGCTTTCGTGGCCCCATAGGGAGCTCCACCGAAGGCCCCAGTGCCTGCCGCCCGCATGCGTCAGCCACACCCAGTTCGGCACACCCCTCACACGTTTCGTGGCCCCATAGGGAGCTCCACCGAAGGCCCCAGTGCTGCCGCCCGCATGCGTCAGCCACACCCAATTCGGCACACCCCTCACACGTTTCGTGGCCCCATAGGGAGCTCCACCGAAGGCCCCAGTGCTGCCGCCCGCATGCGTCAGCCACACCCAATTCGGCACACCCCTCACACGTTTCGTGGCCCCATAGGGAGCTCCACCGAAGGCCCCAGTGCCGCCGCCCGCATGCGTCAGCCACACCCAGTTCGGCACACCCCTCACACGTTTCGTGGCCCCATAGGGAGCTCCACCGAAGGCCCCAGTGCATGCGTCAGCCACACCCCGCACACCCCTCACACGTTTCGTGGCCCCGCTCAGCCACACCACAATTCGGCACGCACGTTTCGTTTCAGCCACACCCATTCGGCACACCCCTCACACGTTTCGTGGCCCCAGCCCGCATGCGTCAGCCACACCCATTTCGGCACACCCCTCACACGTTTCGTGGCCCCATAGGGAGCTCCACCGAAGGCCCCAGTGCCACCGCTCGCATGCGTCCCGCACACCCATTTCGGCACCTCCACCAAACACAGCGTTTCGTGGCCCCACAGGGACCTCCACCGAAGGCCCCAGTGGTGCCGCCCGCATGCGTCACCCCCACCCCAGCACAGCATTTCGTGGCCCCACAGGGAGCTCCACCGAAGGCCCCAGTGGTGCCGCCCGCATGCGCCACCCCCACCCAGCACAGCGTTTCGTGGCCCCACAGGGAGCTCCACCGACGGCCCCAGTGGTGCCGCCCGCATGCGTCACCCCCGCCCAGTACAGCGCTTCGTGGCCCCACAGGGACCTCCACCGAAGGCCCCAGTGGTGCCGCCCGCATGCGTCACCCCCACCCAGCACAGCGTTTCGTAGCCCCACAGGGAGCTCCACCGAAAGCGGCACCCGCAATGCGATATTCACAACTGCACATGGTTGGGTCCTTCGCCAGGATAATTGGTTGCAGGGTCTCGTGCCCGCCCAGTGGACGCAGGTCGACTCCCCGCTGGAGGACCTTGTCGACTGGCCCCTGGGAGTCCATGCCCATCCGCCTTGAATTACGGGGGATCTTCTGCATCCGAGCCATCTTGCTGGCCCTTGCGCGTCGACGCTGATCTAGACTCGTCGACGCAAGTCGACGCTGATCGACGCAAAATCGACCCTAAATCGATGCTCATCGACGCTAGCCGACGCTAAACCAGCGCTGTGCCATCGATTACCAGACGCTGACTAACGCAGGTGCACTCTCAGAGCGGACTTACGAGGGTATACAGGACTGCTACGATTCGCTACCGGAGGGATGCTTCTGGAAAGGCCCGCTCGGTGCCGCACCCCCCTTCGCATGCATGCCACGCGGGCGCCCAGCCCGCGGCGCCACTGAAAGCGGCCGCGTGCGCAGCGCGGGCACCGGGCAGGCCCGCAAAACCTGTGTGGCACGCAGCGGCCTGGCACCAAGCCGCGGCCGAGGCAACCGAAGGGGCACTGCGGGGCCGCACTGGGCGAGCGCGAGGGGGGGCGAGGAAGCCCGCGGGCGGCGGAGCAGGCTCAAGGCACGACGGGAGAGGCCGGCAGAGACACGCAGCCCCCGAACGGAGAGGATGGCGCTGCGAGACGGGATGGACCGCCCACTCCGGACCCCTGGCATCGTGACCCCCAGAAGTCTGGACCCCAGGAACCGTGACCCCCAGAAACGTGGTTCACGGCGTCGACCCCCAGAGGTCTGGACCCCTTCCCGGGGATCCGCTGTTCGCCCCGAGTCTTTGCTCTATGGTCCCGAGGCCCCGCGGGAGCACCCAGAGACCGAAAATGCAACAACAACAAAAGAACAATCCCGTCGCGATGTTTTGATAACCCGAGGAGATCAGTGTCTGCCCCACCCCAGCCCGCAGGCGGCCTGGAATGTGGCAACACGCACGCACAGCGAAGGGGTAGCACTGAGTCACGCTGCTCTGCAACCTTGTTCCCTTGGCGGGTTCGAGATTCACGCCGATGGATGACTGCGGCCGCATGTGATCATCAGGCTCTGGTGCCGAGGCAGATAGAACAGGTACAAATCAACCTTCCAACCCGAACCACCTTCCATGTCAACTCATGGCAGCCTCCGATGTCATGTTGCTGCCTCTTGCGAATCGGCGCTACCCAACGCTAATCAACGCTAGTCGACGCTACATCTGAACGTTCGCATCGATTACCAAACGCTACCGCACGCCAACCCATCCAAATACATAATTGCAAGGACGTACCAGGCTCCCATGAGATGCTGACGGAACAAACTGACTTTTCATGTTCCTGGGCATACCCCAGTCCGCCCAACAAGCGGCCGGCAGGCGGTCTTCAGCTCGAGCTGCATCTCCTCCTCTGCCTCATCCTAATCCTGCTCCTCCTCCTCCTGCCCCTCTTCCTCCTCCTCCTCCTCCTCCTCCTCCTCCTCCTCCGCCTCATTGTCCCCCTCAATCCCTCCCCCTTCTCCTCCTCATCGTCCTCTATCTCCTCCTCCTCCTCCTCCTCCTCCTCCTGCTCCTCCTGCTCCTCCTCCTTCCATCATCCTCGTCACCACCACCACCATCATCATCAACATCATCATCATCATCATCATCATCATCAGCATCATCATCAGCATCATCAGCAGCAGCATCAGCAGCAGCAGCAGCAGCATTAACAACAGCATCATATTCATCAGCATCATCATCAGCAGCAGCATCATCATCGTTATCATCAGCATCGGCATCACTATCACCATCATCATCAGCAGCAGCAACAGCATCATCGTCATCATCAGCATCATCATTCGCGTCATCATCCACGCCAGCAGCATCAGCATCAGCATCAGCATCAGCATCAGCACCAGCATCAGCATCAGCATCATCAGCAACATCAACATGATCACCAACATCAGCAGCAGCAGCATAATCAGCAGCAGCAGCATCGTCCTCCTCCTCCTCCTCCTTCTCCTTCTCCTCCTCCTCCTTCTCTTCATCTCCCTCCTCCTTCTCCTTCTGCTCCTCCTCCTCCTCCTCCTCCTCCTCCTCCTCCTCCTCCTCCTCATCCTCCTCATCCATCCCACCCCGCCCCGCAAGCGGCCGGGAGGCGGCCTTAAGCTCGAGCTGCCTCTTCTCCATGCCCGCGCCCCTGACCTGCGCGGCCGCGCGAGGAGCGCCGCGCCCCCTCTGCAAGTCGCCGCGCGCGCGCGAGCGGGCGGGCAGCAGCCTGGGTGGCGGCATGCCTCCCTCGTCCTCGTCCTCGTCCTCCTCCTCCCCCTCGTTCTCACCTCATTCCCCCACTCTTCCTCCGCCTCCTCCTCCTCCTCCTCCTCCTCCTCCTCCGCCTTCTCATTCCCCCCCGCTTCCTTCTTCCTCCTCCTCTTCTTCCTCCTCCTCATCATCCTCGTCCTCCACCCGAAAACGCCGAAGCCAGATTAGAACACGGAATTGTTGAGGCGTCGACTGCTTTGAGCGAGGAGGCTTCCCATGGTCTTGTGGTTTCCATCAACGCCGTGTCGGTGGCTTCCTTCCTGATGCTCGGAAGGAGAGCCTCTGGCCTCTTTAAGGAGTCGGTCTCACTGCCACGTTTGCCAAAACAGGGTCTGTCCGTGGGTTCGACGTCAGCGCTGGTAGGTTCCGTGCAGGGGCCTAATCAAATGGGAGGGTGCTGTCGGGTAGGCCTCCTCGCATTTTGATCCTGACAAGCCTGGCCTCACCCCTGCTGCAACGCTTATTGTGGTGAATAATGCGGCTGCGGATTTTGCCGCGGGCGAGGCTGCTGAGAGGAAGGGGGCGGCTGGTCTGGTCGGCGACGCACCTGCCACGGACCAGTGGGACACCACTGCTGCCCTCAGCAGGAGGAGAGCCAGGCGGGCCCTTGTGGATGCTGCTTTAGCCGACCCCATCAAGGCCAAAGACGGCCCCCAAGCTCCCGAGAGGGCCCGTCCCGGGGACAGAGCCACCCGATCCAATTCCCACCGTGCCTCGAAGTGCTGCATTCATTATCGTTGCTTCAGGCGCCGGGGGGTTCTCGACTTCGGGTAAACAGCTGGACTGTGGCGCCACTGATTGGGTTTCGGATGCGTCCCAAAAGTGGCCTATTGACATTGTCGTCTCGATCCCAGGGCCCGTGGTTGTCTGCGGGATCCCGCTATGCAGCTCCCATCGTCTTGGGTTCTGGGATCGGTTCAGCATGTGCTTCTATCACCACTGCAGTCGCACAGCCACTGTGGACGGGCGTCAGCTTGCTGCTGGCTGCTTCCCCCCATTCGAAGGAGGGACGGGAGACCTTGGCCCGCATCTCTGCTGGTAAATTTCCCACTTATGCAGGGATCCCTAAGACGGGCCTGATTGCTGGCTGGGAGCGTCGGCTGCGGTGGTTGCAGCGCAGGCATCGGCCAGTCGCGAATTGCATCCGACGACTGGTTGAGGCCTCACCCTCCTCCCTCCCTCTCATGTTCCATGCACGCTGTGCTGCGCACGTGCTCTACAATGCTTCTCCTCCTCCTCCCTCCTCCTGCTCCTCCTCCTACCTCCTCCCTCCTCCTCCCTCCTCCTATTTCTCCTGCTACATCCCTCCTCCCTCCTCCTGCTCCTCCTCCTCTTCCTCCTCCTCTTCCTCCTCCTATTTCTCCTCCTCCTCATACTCTTCCTCCTTCTCCTCCTCCTCCTCCTCCTCCCCCTCCTGCCTCTTCATGCAGGCAAAGATGTGATCAGCAGACCGAGCAGGGAATTGCCGCCTGAGTCTGGCGGGAGGTCTCCTGATGTGGAATTGTCTGTACATAGTATGCCCCGCCCAGCAGCGGGCAAACATGCGAAAGGCTAGAATAGCACTCCTCCACCTACCACTCGCCATCGCTCGGACGTCCATTCCCCGTGCCACCCCGTGCATGTTTCGGCTTCGTGCTGGTACTTTTCGCTAGATGACCTCACATGATCCTCGATGGTCCTCGCTGAGAAAAATGCACACGTCCGAGCGATGCCCGGGTAAGTGTCTGAAGCGTGCACCGCCCAGCAGCAGGTAACCACGCGTAAGGACAGAAGAGAATAGAACTCCACTTCCTAATCCTCCCCCTCCTCCTCCTCCTCCTCCTCCTCCTCCTCCTCCTCCTCCTCCTCCTCCTCCTCCTCTCCTCCTCCTCCTCCTCCTCCTCCTCCTCCTCCTCCTCCCCCTCCTCCTCCTCATCCTCCTCCTCCTCCTCCTCCTCCTCCTCCTCCCCCTCCCCCTCCTCCTCCTCCTCCTCCTCCTCCTCCTCCTCCTCCTCCTCCTCCCCCTCCTCCCCCTCCTACCGCTGCCCGTGGCCCACCACCGAGGACGGGCTCTTCTCCGCAACTCGACAGAGAGAGAGAGAGAGAGACACAGAGAGAGCAGGGCCGCCCTGCCTCCGCCGTGGCGCGCCGGGTGCCCCGGGGCCTCTCCCTCGGACCCCCTTCGAGGCACGGTGCGGCCAGGAGCTCTCTGGGCGGGTGCGGCGCCGCTGCGAGGAGGGCCCCCGCAGCCCTGGGCGAAGAGAAGCAGCCAGGCACGTCAACATCCTCGCCCTCCCCCCTCTCGTCGCCCCCTGCGCCACATCTGTATGTATGTATGTGTATATATATATATATATATATATATATATATATACACAGACACCCTCCGATAAACTCTGCAGGTACCTCCAGGGAGGGCGTCGGTGTAGAAAGTCCCTGGCTCTTGGGCAAGGAGTGGATCGTGTCGATGGCCCCATCATAATCTCTGGGGATGCCTCTGGAAGTCCCGACGGAGCTGACTCACGGTTACGTGTAGGTGCTGCTGTTTCTCGACTTGCTAGTGTAGATCGTCCCGTTATCCAGGCAGGCATTACCGGTCGTCTCCATGGCAGAAAGCAAACAATTCCTCCTGGGGAGTTGTTTCGCGGGTTCTATTGATCTGGTGCTCACTCGAAGGGTCCACTTACCTGCGTTACTGAGAATGTTGCTGTGTGTGATGGCTGGTATGGGGATCTCACACAGACTTCTGAGGGTGACAATAAGGCGAAGCGTAACACGTCCCACGTCATCGTGGTCAAAGTATCATCACTTCTCTCCCCATGAAGTATTCAAGCAAGACGGTCCGCGCCATTTCATTGTCGGCAACACTGTGGTCTATGAATTGGCTGGCATCGACGCAGGAGCGCGTCAAGTAGAATTATCGGTCAGAGCGAGGCTACTGCAAGCTGAACAACAAGCTCTTCTAGTTCGCCGCAGGTTGCTCCGTGCCTCCATCGAGGTTGACAGACACTCGGCAACAGAGGCTTCCACCAGACGACGAGGGTCTCACTAGCAGTGGTGCGGGAGATGTGGGAGTTGTGGACCACCATCCTCCTCCTGCTCCCCCTCCTCCCCCTCGTCAATCATCGTCCTTTCTGTCCATTCTCCACAGCGCTCATATCCTTTCCGACTGTGGGGGGGAAATGTGTTAGGTGCAAGGTTTCGGCCTCAGACGCCACACTCACCCAGGGACATCTGACCCCTTGTTTCGATATCGAGGCTGGTAGTAAATCCAACGTCTTGCATCTGCTCTTTGGGCAAACCTTGCATCTCTGTGGGGGGATCGCGTCCGATCACAGGATGGTATTTCACTCGTCCCTTAGGGAGTGGTTATGCAAGTCATGTGGCTTCTTCAGCAGCGAAATACTCTCCTAGAGCTTAAAAGCGTTTTGCACTGGTAAGATCTCCAACGCACGGAGGGAGCACCTCCGTAGGTTGGCTCGTGGGTTACGGCCAAAGGCGCTGACCAGAGCACAGAAGGCCGCTCGTGCTTCAGGTTAGCTTGGGGTATCCCCTTTATGGTGGCATCCACTCCACTCCACTCCTCCTCCTCCTCCTCCTCCTCCTCCTCCTATTCCTCCTCCTCCTCCTCCTCGGCACTCACAGTGAGCGAGCCGGCAGTCGGCGCATCTGACCGCTGGGAAGGCAGAGCTGTTTCTCCCAGGCTCGGGCCACCGTCGTCGTTGTCGTCGCTGTTCGCGTCGCTGCATCAGTTCGTGTGTCGTTGTTGTGGTCGTTGTTGTGTCGTTTGTCGTTCTCGCCGTCGTCGTGCGTCCTCGGCGCCGCCTTCAACGGTGGTCGCCCTCTTCTCTGCCTGGACCTCGTGAACCTTACGTGGGCGCGTGGACGTGCGAGAGGCCATCCTAGAATCCTAGAATCCTCCTCCTCCTCTTCCTCCTCCCCCTCGTCCTCTTCCTCTTTCCCCTCCCCCAAGATCCGACGTCGTGACAAAATGCCAAAATTTCAAAAGTCCGCGGCATCTCTCGAGCCTCATCAGTTCGAGCCCGAGACGGAGCGAAACCGCGGGTCACGATTCTGTCCAGGACCCCAGGATCTTCACCTAGATTCGTAGATCGCTCCTCGCGATGCACGACGCGCGGTTAACTCTCATCGGGCTCTCGCGCCGCCGCCTTCAAAAAGGGCCTGTGCGGCAAAACCAACCAGGCGCGTTGCGCGATCATCTTCTTGTCCCAGCGGCTGACCCATAGGCTCCGCGGAGACCGCTGGATGTCCCCAGAGTTCTCCGGAAGCCCCCCAGAGGGCCACGGAGGCCCCTCGGAGGTCGCCAAAGGTCCTTCAGAGGCCTCCAGAGACCCCCCTCCTGAGGGGTGACGGGCTCAGAGGGGGAAGCACCAACATGGGAAGAGTCGGCGAGAAGGTCGCACACTCCTGAGTGGTGTGGGCTGTCAGGCCCCCATCGGCAATGAATGGGCGATTGGGAGTCGACGCATTCTCCCTGAGCCTATCCACTCCTAACGTTGCCCTTGAGACCCCCCCCCAAAAAAAAAGAAATCCACAGACGCCCAGCGATGTGATTTGTTCAGCCCGCGGTCCCCAGAGGTAGCGACTCCTCTCCCTTGGGGGCAGCATTTCGTCTAGGATCCAGGTCTGCTGGTCCTGGGGCCCGAGAGCCAAGGGCAGCTGTGCTCGCGATTTCGCGCGGCGCGACGCGCGAAGAACTCCGCACTCTCACGCCGCGGCGGAGGAGGGAGACGAGGTCTAGGCATCGCGAGCCACGAACCGCGAACCGCGAATGACTTCGCGCCCTCGTGGTGGCCATTGCGAAAAACGCCCATCCCCACAGGCCGACGTGGCTGAGACATGCCGGGAATGAAGACCAATCCGCCAGACGACCAGGCACGAAAACCCTCAAGAGCCCTGTCCGACCCATTCGGTTTTGGTTCTGGTCGTCATCATCATCGTCATCAGCATCATCATCATCATCACCACCATCATCATCGCCATCATCATCATCAACAGCCGCAGCAGCAGCATCATCACCACCATCATCATCATCATCATCATCATCATCAACAGCAGCGACATCAACCTCAGCATCAGCATTATGCTAATCATCATCATCAGCAGCACCCTCGTCATCAGCATCATCAGCAGCATCAGCATCAGCATTAGCATCCGCATCATCATAATCACCATCATCATCATCATCATCATAATCATAATCATAAGCATCATCATCATCAGCAGCAGCAGCATAATCATCATCATCGTCATAATCAGCATCATTTGCAAATTGTTCATCATCGTCATCATCATCGTCATCATCAGCAGCAGCATCAGCACCAGTATCACCATCATCAGCAGCATCATCATCATCGACATCAGCATCAGCATCATCAAGATCATCAGCATCATAATCAGCATCATAATCGTCGTCATCATCATCAGCATCATCAGCAGCAGAAGTATCATCATCCTCAGCATCGTCATCATCACCAGCAGCATCATCATCAGCATCAGCAGCATCATCATCAGCATCATCAGCATCATCATCAGCATCATCATCGTAATCATCAGCATCGCCGCCGTCGTTCTCAACAACAACAGCAGCAGTATCATCCTCATCATCATCATCGTCAGCAGCAGTATCATGTTCGTCGTCATCTTCATCACAATCGAACACACCACAAAACATCATCATCATCATCATCATCAGCAGCATCATTATCATCATCATGAGCAGCAGCATCATCAATAGCATCATCATCATCCTCATCATCATAACCAGCAGCATCAGCGCCATTATTCATCACCATCCTCATCCTCCTCCTCCTCACCATCATCATCAGCAACAGCATCATCGACAACAACAACAACAACAACAACCACAATCATTTTACCCGAACGCTCAGTGTTCTCACCAGTGCCAGGGTTTTCATGCGACGCGAGACAATACCCCCACTTCGTGGGGGGGCAGTTCAAGCTCTACCAAATATCCAAACGACTCTTCGCGACCACCCAAACCCAGCTTCCCGCCCTATGACGTTGGGACACTTCACTTCGTGGCGTGCGGACGACCGTGGCTACTACACTGGCGTGGGGTACACACCCACAGAACTTGGTCACTTATTCGGGGCGCGCGTGTGCCCAGCATCCTGCAATTGTGACATACAATACATGACACAGACAGACAGAGAGAGAGACAGAGAGCAGACAGAGAGAGAGACAGAGAGAGCGGAGTTGGTCACATTTTTGGGGCAAGTTCCTGAGATCGTCGTGTTTTTTGTTGGTCTTGCGCGCGCGAATGTCCACTTTACTTTTTTTGCAAGGGAATATTGATTATGTTAGAACAAGAAAAAGTAGCTCGCGCGAGCTCATGTAACATAAATGTTGAAAAACCATTGGTTTTGTGGGAGTCGGACAGCGCGCGCGGGATGAAATTTGGACATTTTTTTTTGAAAAACCATTGGGTTTTTGATGTTTTTATGTTGAAATCGTTACGAAACCTAAGGTTCTGGAAGGATTTCGTCTTGCGCGCGCGAATGTCCACTTTACCTTATTTTTTGCAAGGGATTATTGAAATTTGATTATGTTAGAACAAGAAAAAGTAGCTCGCGCGAGCTCATGTAACATAAATGTTGAAAAACCATTGGTTTTGTGGGATTCGGACAGCGCGCGCGGAAGGACATTTTGACAATTTTTTCTTAAAAAACCATTGGGTTTTTGATGTTTTTATGTTAAAATCGTTACGAAACCTAAGGTTTTGGAAGGATTTCGTCTTGCGCGCACGAATGTCCACTTTACCTTATTTTTTGCAAGGGATTCTTGCAATTTGATCAAGTAAGAACAAGAATTTTCATTTTATAGTGTTTTTTGCAAGGGAAAACGGATTACAACAAAACAACCGGATCCGGACACAATCCACTTTTCTGAAGCTTCGCGAAAAAATGATGAAAATGTAGCTGCGGCCTAGGTTTTGGAGGGGGGTCGCGCACCAGGGGCCCCAACAATAATTATTCTTAGAAGAAATAATGTTCAACAACAACAACAACAATTACTAGCACGTGGGGACACTCCGTTCTCACCAGTGCCAGGGTTTTCATAGGAGGCGGGCAATACCCCCACTTTGTGGGGGGGCCGGTTCAAGCTCTACCAAATTTCCAAACGACTCTTCGCCACCACCCACACCCAGCTTCCCGCCCTATGACGTTCGGACACTTCACTTCGTGGCATGCGGACGACCGTGGCTACTATTCAGGGCCCCGCGGCCGACGACGACGGCGTGCGCGCGCGAAGAAAAAACGAATGTGTCCCGCATGGTATTATTTGACAGGGATGATGGCCCTGGCAGGTGCGCAACCGTTGTTGCAGAAGTTCGAAAAAGTTGCTCGCAAAAGCCCGTTTGACAGAAATGTTTAAAAAGTGTTGGGTTTCCTACGAATCCGCAAGAGCGCGCGGGATGAAATTTTGACATTTTTTTGTTGAAAAACCATTGGTTGTTTGATGTTTTTATGTTAAAATCGCTACGAACACTAAGGTTTTGGAAGGATTTCGTCTTGCGCGCGCGAATGTCCACTTTACCTTATTTTTTGCAAGGGATTCTTGAAGTTTGGTTATGTTAGAACAAGAAATGTCCACTTTAGCTTATTTTTTGCAAGGGAAAGCGGGCCGTAACAAAACAACCGGATCTGGATCACATCGTTTTGCCTGAGACTTCCTCACGAAAATGATGAAAATGTGGCTGCGGCCTAGGCGCGGCGGGGGGGCCGTGCACCAGGGGTCCCAACAATAATTATTCTTTAGAAGAAAGAATGTTCAACAAGAACAGCAACACCATCAGGAGAGTGCCGAGTTTTGCCCCTGGCCCCCTCAAGAATCCTCGAGGAAAAATCCTGCAAGGGCTCTGCCCCCGCTCGGCCTCGGTCATCATGGACATGACCGCGTCCCTCAGGCTGGACAGCTCCGCGCTGGCGCTGGCGCCGGTGTCCGCCTGCGCATGCCGGCGGGACTCGGCCACGGAGGTCTCGAGCCGCTCCTCCGCCGCCGCCGCGGGGAGGGCCGTCGGGCGCGCGGGGGCGGAAGACCTGCGCGCGAAGCACTCGGAGCCGGCAGCGCTGCCGGGGAAACCAAGAGGTGCCGATATCGCTACTCATTCCCCGGACCTCTCCCGGGGCGCGCTCTGACCAGAACCTCGAGGCGGATCCAGGAGTGGCGACGAGGGCATCCCAGGCAGGAGGCTCCAAGCGGCCACCAAGGGAAAGAGAGGGTAGCGGAAGGTATCGGCACCTCTTCCTCCTCGGAGCTACTTTGCACCAAAACGACGTCGGGCGAACGGGGGAACGAGCTGCGCGCAAGCACTCGGAAGCGGCAGTGCCATGCACACGAGCACCACCACCGCTTCTCGATCCCCGGATCCCTCCCGCAGTCCAAAGGCGCCTGTGCTCCTAACTGTATCCAGCCAGGGCGACGAGAGGGCACCCCGAGAGCGAACTACCACCGTCTCAGCTCGCCCTCCTCCGAACTTCGGGCGCGCGGGGGGACGACGTGGGCGCACCAGGAGCTACCCCTCAGCACCCCCTTTGCCCCGACGACGCGGGAGGGGCTGGACGCCCGAACTGACGGGGATGAGTCTGGTCCAAGGTGCAGCTCTGGTGCGGGCCCCCGGGACGGGAGTCAGCAGCTCCCCCCGAGCTCGCCTCGCCGTGATGATTCGGGATGGTGACTGAGCTTCGAGCGCAAGGGGGACCGACCTGCTTTGGAGCAGATGCCGACAGTCCCGGCATTCCTATGGGCCTACCATGGAAGTTCGTAGAACGAAAGAATGCTCTAGGAACAAAAACCCGGTCCTTCCACCAGAAATTCGCCGGCCCAACGGGCCACGGGCGTGCTAAGATCTCCGGCAACTGGTTAACAATAGTTCTAGTTCGCGCGCGCGGGGCCGCCCCTGGGGGTCCCCAGACAAAAAGTACCCCGGCAAGGTCCCAGCAAAGTCCCGGCAAAGTCCTGGCAAGGTCCCAGCAAGGTCCCGGGCAGGTCCCAGCCAGGTCCCAGCAGGCTCCCAAGAGCGCTCCAGGAGCGCTTCAAGTGGCCTCCAAGAGAGCTCAACATGGTCCGAGACGGTCCAAGAGCGATCCAAGACGCCAAAGATGGCCTCCAGACAGCCCAAAGCGCTTTCAAGACGCCCCAAGAGGCCTCCAAGAGATCTGCCAAGAGGGCCCACGGAGGAGTGATTTTCCTATACGTTTTGCAAGTTCTTGGCGTTCGCGCCTTTTCGGCTTACCAGCGCTCCAAGACGGCCCAAGAGACTTCCAGGATCGCCCCGACACGGCCCAAGAGGCCTCCAAGAGCGCCCAAAACGGCCCCAGAGGGCCCCAAGACAGCCCCAGAGGCCTCCAAGATGACCGAAGAGGCTCCCCAGACGGCTCCAAGGGTCCAAGAGCGGGCCCAGACGAGGGACCCGAACGGGCATGTCGAGCTCTAGGCGCCGAGAGGTCCCCTGGAGGCCCCAAGAAGCCCACAGTAATCCCCCGAAGAAGCCCCCGAGAGGCCCCAAGAGACCCCCAAGAGGCCCCCAAGAGGCCCACGTGACTCCCCAAGAGGTCCCAGAAATACCACCGAAAGGTCAAAAAAAATGCTCCAAGAGGCCCCGAAACGGCCTCCATGAGGCCACGAACGCACAAGCAAACGCCTGCGATGGCACAATACGGGCCGGCGGAATGAGCGAAGCGATTCAATGAAACGGGTTGGTCGAAACAAGACTGCCTGAGCCAGCGATGTCTCAAACACAGCTCGTGCAAACCACATATGAATATTAGAACATTCTTCGGTGGGACTCTAAGCGAACTGTTCGGTGGCAACTCATGGGAGCCTCCCATACCAGCTCTTGCGAGTCGACGCTCAATCGACGCTCATCGACGCTGGCCGACGCTGAATCGGCGCAATCTCGTCGACTCCCAGGGCGCCAGTGGACGCGAATCGACGCCAAAGACGGACCTGCGGGGGCGCACGAAGCTCCCACGATCTGCCACCGAAGCACCCGGACGCTGCGCCCACCGCCCGATGCCTGGGGGCACTCCGAAGCGGCAGCGCCGTGCACCTCCCGCCGCCCCCGACCGGGCAGGGCGGCGCTGCGCCGCGGCCGTGCCCGTGGAGAGCGCCTGCCCGACGCGGGGTGGGGGCGGCGGCTGCGGGCGCAAGCGTTCCACGGTTCCACGGCTCCACCGCTCGAGGCGCGGGCAAAGGCTCCACGGCTCCACGGCGGCGCGCCGCGGGGGCCACTGGAGATGAGAGGGAGAGAGAGAGAGAGAGGAAAAGAGAGAGAGGGAGAGAGAGAGAGAGATCGTCGGTCGTGAACGACAAGCGATATGGACTCAGTCAGAGAAATTCGCCCCTCTAGTGCCGCGAGGTCTGATATCGTCTTCGGTCGCAGCACGTGCCCTGTCGGGTGAGAGGGTCATGCAGTCGCATGCGCAGGCAGACTTCCCTGGTATCCCTACAGATGTTCTGCCTCGTAGAGGTTCTGGCCGTGGGAGGGGGAGGCCGGTGAATCGTGGGCGGGGGAGGGGACGAACCCAAGCCAGCGAGAGCCAGCAACAAACGAAACGTTTACTTGAGGCTGACTCCCGCGCCCCGTCAGCCGACCCTCAGTTGAAGTTGCGTGCATCGGAGGTGTCGGTAGGCCAGTGCCTCAGGTAAACAGAGCGTGCACCATAACTACGTTGACGAGTTTCGTGAGAGTCTAACCAGGCCCCTAACCAGGCTGCCGATCAATCGACAGTGGTGGATTCCATGGGCCCCACTCGACTCGACTCCACGCCCTCCTCCTCCTCCTCCTCCTCCTCCTCCTCCACCTCCTCCCCCTCCTCCTCCTCCTCCTCCTCCTCCACCTCCTCCTCCGCTCCTCCTCCTCCTTCCTTGCCGTCCTCCTCCCCCTCCTGGCGCCCTCCTCCTCTTCCTCGCACCCCTCCTCCTCCTGCGCCTCCTCCTCCTCCTCATCCTCCTCCTCCTCCTCCTCCTTCTCCTCCTCCCATGCCTACTACTGCCTCCTCCTCCTCCTCCTCCTCCTCCTCCTCCTCCTCGCCCTCCTCCTCCTCCTCCTCCTCCTCCTCTCCTCCCCTCCTCCTCCTCCTCCTCCTCCTCCACCCTCCTCCTCCTCCTCCTCCTCCTCCTCCTCCACCTCCTCCTCCTCCTCCTCCTCCCTCCTCCCCCCCTCCTCCCCCTCGTTCTCCCCCTCCTCCCCCTCGTTCCCTCCTCCTCTCCTCCTCCTCCTCCTCCTCCTCCCCCTCCTCCTCCTCGTCCTTCTCCCTCCTCTTCCCTCCTCATTGCGTCGAAAGTGCGCTGCACGCCGACGCGCAGAGCATTAGCCCCGCGCTGCGCATCGGCCGCGCGCTGAATCGCCGGGGCCGCCGCCGCGAGCTCCTCCTCCTCCTCCTCATCCGCCTCTTCCTCGTCCTCGTCCCCCTCCTCGTCCTACTCGCCCTCCGCCTCCTCCTCCACCCCCCTCCTCCCCCTCATCCTCCTCCTATCCCCTCCTTCCTCCTCCTCCTCCACCCTCCTCCTCATCTCTCCCTTCCTCCCTCCTACCTCATCCTCCTCCTCCTCCTCCGCCTCCTCTCCTCCTCCTCCTCCTCCTCCTCCTCCTCCTCCTCCTCCTACTCCACCTCCACCTCATCCTGCTCCTCCTCCTCATCCTCCTCCTCTACCTCCTTCTCCTCCACCTCCTCTTCCTCCTCCTCCTCTGGAAACCCAAAGCCGCTCTCCCGTAGAGGGCCACCAGGGAGCCAGGCAATGCCCGAAAGTGTCCTGCTCGTCAGTGTTGGAGCCTGCTCCATCCCATCGCTCCCCCTCCTCCCCTCGGCTCGGCGCGCTCCTTCAGAATCTTCATCTGCTCCCTGAGGGCCCGTTCCGAGTCCACCAGCGTAGCCTGACCCGCGCGAGCGAAGTGGGGCCCAGGCCCGGCCCTCCTGGAGCAGCGTCGGGGGTACGCCAGATGTTGGTGTATCCCCTTGATTAATCCTCCTCCTGCTCCTCCTCCTCCTCCTCATCATCATCAACATCATCAGCAGCAGCAGCACCACCACCAGCATCAGCACCGTCATCATCATCATCATCATCATCATCATCATCATCATCATCATCATCATCATCATCATCAATCATCATCATCATCATCATCACATCATCATCATCATCATCATCATCATCATCATCATCATCATCATCATCATCATCATCATCATCATCATCATCATCATCATCATCATCATCATCATCATCATCATCATCATCATCATCATCATCATCATCATCATCATAATCAGCATCATCATCATCATAATCAGCATCATCATCATCAGCAGCACCATCATCATCAGCAGCGACAGCATCCGAATCATCATCAGCATCATCATCAGCATCGTCACCATAACAATCATCACACTAATTATCATCATCGTCATCATCATCAGCAGCAGCATCATCCACGGCATGATCATCAGAAGCAGCATCGTCATCATCAGCGTCATCAACATCAGCATCATCATCATCATCATCATCATCATCATCATAATCAGCATCATCACCATCATCATCATCAGCATCATCATCATCATCATCATCAGCAGCACCATCATCATCAGCAGCGACAGCATCCTAATCATCATCATCATCATCATCATCATCATCATCATAATCAGCATCAGCATCATAATCATCATCATCAGAATCAGCATCATCATCATAATCAACATCATCATCATCATCATCAGCAGCGACAGCATCCTAATCATCATCAGCATCATCATCAGCATCATCAGCATCATCACCATAACAATCATCACACTAATTATCATCATCGTCATCATCATCAGCAGCAGCATCATCCACGACATGATCATCAGAAGCAGCATCGTCATCATCAGCGTCATCAACATCAGCATCATCATCATCATCAGCAGCATCATCATCATCATCAGCATCATCATCATCATCATCATCATCATCATCAGTATCATCATCATCAGCATCATCATCATCATCCTTCATCCTCATCCTCATCCTCATCAACCGCAACAGCGTCATAAACAGCATCAGCATCATCATCAGCAGCGTCCGGCCAGGTCGAGCAAGCGGGTTGCTGAAGCGTGTGTCCTGCATGAATCGCGAGGAGGTCTCAAGCGATAGCGCGACCCCTTAATGAATCGTGAGGAAGTCCACAGCGAGAGCGTGATTCCTGAGTGTCGACTGCGCGGCGTCTGAATAAATGGCGAGGACGTCCAACGCGAAAGCGCCATTCCTGTATAATTGTGAAGAAATCCCGCTCGAGAGCGCGATGTGGGAATACATTGTGAGGAAGTTTCAGGCGGTAGCCGTTGTTGTTGCTGCTGCTGCTGTCGTTGATGTTGATGCTGTTGTTGTTGATGTTGTTATTGCTGTTGTTGGTAGTGGTGTTGGTGTTGCTGCTGTTGCTGGCGGTGCCACTGTTTGTTGTTGATGATGTTGATGTCGTTATTGTTGTTAGTTTGGTGTTGTTGCTGCTGTTGTTGATGTTGTAAACTGGGGGCACGGGGCACAGTTTGGTAACACCCCGCTTCCCCTTGTAAAAAATAAGAGTCGCCAATTTGCTTCCAAGAGCGTCCAAGACAACCGAAAAGACTCCCAACAGAGCTCGGGGCACTCTGGACGCGAACCGGCCCGTCGAACACCCCTGGTCGGCTCCTTGGGCGCTCCGAGTGCCATCCCTCCTAGATATCGGCGATCGAACGCCTCTGAAAAGAGACGCGTCCAGAACCGCGAACGGTCGTTTCGCTCAAGACCAGTCCTACAATCTGGCTGCGAACGGGCCCGTGGAACACCCCTGGTCGGCCCCTCCTCGGGCGTTCCAGATGTCATCCTTGCTGCGCCGTGGTGGCTATCGGATGATAAGCCTTTGGCGAAAAGCAAAAGCAACCAGCAACAAAAAACCAAACCAAAAACGCGTCCAGAGCCGAGAAAGAGCGCTTCGCTCGAGACATCCCCACAATCTGGCCGCGAACAGACCCGTGGAACCACCCTGGTCGGCTCCCCCTTGTGCCTGCAAAGTACCATCGCTGCCACGTCGTGGTGATTATAGGCTTCCGGAAAAAACGCGTCCAGAGCCGTGAACGGGCGTTTCTCTCAAAACATCCCCACCATCTGGCCACGAAACGGGCTCCTGGAACACGCCGGGTAGGCTCTCCCTCGTTAAGTCGAAACGCCACGCCTGCCACATCGCGGTGATAGTAAACTCGGCGGCGAGCGAGCGGTGGAAATGAGAAGGAGAGGGCCCTCTCAAAGGCGGCGGGCTTCTCAGGAG
Organism: Prorocentrum cordatum; assembly: GCA_963575745.1. Lineage (NCBI taxonomy): Eukaryota > Dinophyceae > Prorocentrales > Prorocentraceae > Prorocentrum > Prorocentrum cordatum. Next base: position 192,909 of record CAUYUJ010004836.1, read on the forward strand.
CCCTCCGGCCTAGGTGTTCGGCGTATCCGTGGAAAGCTTAGAAGACTTGCCAGGATGCCTGGGGACGTCCGAGCCTTCTGAGAAGGCCCGCCCCATATGCTCACTTCCACCCCTCGCTCGCCGCCGATAAGCCTCTGAAACGAGACGCGCCCAGAGCCGCGAGCGGGCGATGCGCGGAGGACGTCCCCACCACCTGGGCGCGAGCGGGCCCGTGGAGCACGCCTGGCCGACTCCCCTCCGGTGGCTCGGAAGTGCTGCGGCCACGGCCGGACACAGGACGTGAGCACATCCTTCAAGAGCATGGGAGCCTCCGCCGGCCAAAACAACACGGACCATGAGGTCACTCGATGGCACCCTCCCCGAGGATGCACAAGAGCATCCAACAAACAAGAAGACATCAGGGTACCCTGCCCGCGCCGACCTCGATCCGACCGTATGAGTGACCACCGCAGGACGAGGAGGGCGGGGTACAGCAGACACATTCGATGAGATCTCTTGCTACCAGAAATCTTGGGGCACGTTCTTCTTCGATCTTTGAGGGTCCGAAGTTGCCCAGGGCCTTATGTCGTGTGTGGGTCCCTCAGTCCCTGGGGCAACTGGGGGCTGACTATCGTTGCGCCCCACCGTTGCTTTCGTTGCCCCTGGCCCTCCGCCCTACCTGCCCCTCTGTCTCCGCCCCTGCCTCTCCATCGCGGCCTACCCGATCTTGCCCCTCTGTGGGCGGCCCGTCCCCCCTCTCAGGGCGGCCCGCCTTCTCCCGGCTGGCCTGCATGGCCAGGCTTTCCGCGCCCCGCCGGGCGTCCTGGGAGGCCGTCGACCCGCCAGGAGTCCTCCTCCTCTCCCGTCCCACCCCCATCCACCTCCTCCTCCTCCTCGTCCTCCTCCTCCTCCTCAGCCTCCTCCTCCGTCTCCTCCGCCTCCTCCGCCTCCTCCGCCTCCTCCGCCTCCTCCTCCTCCTGCTCCTCCTTCTCCTCCTCCTCCTCCTCCTCCTCCTCCTCCTCCTCCTCCTCCCCCTCCTCCTGCCCCAGTTGCCGCATGCCTGCCCATGGTATGTACGCATGCCTGCCCATGTTATGTACGCGTTTGTGTACAATATAAGATTGCATGTGTTTCTGTATATATACATATACATATATATATATATATATAACACATATGTTTCTGTATATATATATATATACGACCATTAAAACATACAAACGTACCAAGTTGCTGAGGGTGGACCTGATGCGAGGCCGCAGCGACCGGCGGCAATTTGGCGCGGCGACATGGGGGGCCAGTGCACAAGAGAAAGCCACGCGCGAGATAGCTGGAGCCAGATTGTTAATGCTGCACGGACCCCCCCCAACCCAAGGCCTTCCCAGATATCCCAAGGGGTCGGCGGTGTGGCGTAAGCCCATGAATATTCCTGGTAGCGCTCTTATTATTATTTTTGGTATTCTGAGCAATGTGAATGTTAGTGTTCTTTTTCCTCCTCCTCCTCCTCCTCCTCCTCCTCCTCCTCCTCCTCCTCCTCCTCCTCTTCCTCCTGCCCCAGTTGCCGATCGCTGTCGCCCGCCTGCCCCGCTTCGCTCTCTGAAGCATCGATGGGGCCACCCTGATGTCAGCCGTAGACAACATATGCAGTTATCAATTGGAACGCGGCTCCTGCTCAGCCAGCACTTTTTGATGCTGACCTGCCTCGAGGTGGGCGCGTGCGCTTTGAAGGAACACCCCATAGTGGCCCACTGGGTGGAGAGGGCCCCCAGCTCATGGCAGAGTGCTACTTCGCATACCATGAGCGCGTCCCCTCCATCCAGGACTGTGTCGTTCGACCAGTGCATGTGTTGGCCAGCCAGTGACCCCCACACCGTTTCTGTGTATTCGGTTGGACTCTGTTGTCGAGGAAAAACAGGGCCTTGGCAGAGGGGGTAGATGTAATCATCCCAAGAAGTCCCACACCACCCTGCTTGGCATTGACCCCGGCACTGGAAAATAGAGGACGGCTCCCAAGAAAAGGTACCCTCGGGACCCCTGTGCAGCCATGGGTCGTGCAGCGTCTGTATTTGTGAATGAAGCATCTTGGCTATGCGAAGCTCATGCGTTGGACCCGAGTGATCTTCCCGAAGGCCTGAGCAAGTTTTTGTCAGGCTCTTGACCCCATATGGTGCTGCAGAACCCGAGACTGGCATTGCCCTGGACCTTGCTGGTTTCAAGATTAGGGGGCCCAAACAGACCAAAAATTGATCGCCCTCCCGCCCCATCCGCGCCAGAAGAATCTGGGACTGAGTCTGGGTGCGAGGCCCTCTCTGAAGCCCGAGCCTTGGCCCGAAGAGGCCGATCCGTGGTCCGAGAAGCCGGACCCTTGGGAGGGATATGCTTAGGTCTCTGGAGGCGTCCGGGGATCCCTGGGCTCCCCACCCCCGTCCTCCTCCCCCTCCTCCTCCACAATTACTCAATATGAAAATACTCTCCCTCTTCCCCTGATGGCGTCCGGGTGATGGCCGCGCACCCTCCGCGTACTATTTTTTTACACACAGGATTCCCGGGAAATCCCGGGAAACGACTCTCGCTGAGGCGCCGGCGTCATTTTTTCCCAAAATGCTGCTCTCGTTGAGGCGCCGGCCTCATTTCTGCTCCCGAATCGTTCCGAATCGTGCTCCCGCTGCAGCGTGGGCCTCATTTTCGGATCGGTGTTTGGCCTCCGTCGTTCAGGATGGCGTTCTCGCCCCAGCGCGGGCCTTTTCTCGCGCGCCCATCCGCCCGCCACCACCGCGCCGCACCACCACCACCACCACCACCACCACCACCACCACCACCACCACCACCACCACCACCACCAACCACAACCACCACCAGCACCACCACCCACCACCAGCACCACCACCACCACCACACCACCACCACCACCACCACCACCACCACCACAACCACGCACACACGCACGCACGCACGCACGTGCACCACCACCCACTACGCACGCGCGCGCGGAGCCACAGGTCCGCTACGACACGCGTCCGCGGATAGAGAAAATCAGCGCCATGGTAAGGGATGGGAGGGAGGGGTAGGACGTCAGATATGACGCGAGCGCACCTAGCTTGTCCTCCTCCCCCTCCTCCTCCTCCCCCTCCTCCTCCCTCCCCTCCTCCTCCTCCTCCTCCTTCCCTCCTCCTCCTCCTCCTCCTCCTCCTCCTCCTCCTCCTCCTCCTCCCCCATCCTCCTCCTCCTCCTCCTCCTCCTCCTCCTCCTCCTCCTCCTCCTCCTCCTCCTCCTCCTCCTCCTCCCCCTCCCCCAACCCGAGTGGAGCTCACCGCCGAGCTGCGGCAGGCCATCGCCAGCTGCCGTGAGCAGGCGAGGCATCGGCGGGGCCTTCGCCGTGCTCTTCTGACAGGAGGCCTTTTCTCTAATGCACACGACGCGTGCAGTGAGGTGGTAAATGTGATGAGGCGATTTGGGTGTCCTGTGTCCTTTTTAGTTCACAGCGGCTGCCCATGAGCCCTCATTGTCCAGAATGTCCAGGATGTCCTCCTCCTCCTCCTTCTCCTCCTCCTCCTCCTCCTCTTCCTCCTCCTCCTCCTCCGCCTCCTCCTCCGCCTCCTCCTCCTCCTCCTCCGCCTCCTCCTCCTCCTCCCCATCATCACCATAATCATCATAATCATCATCAGCAGCAGCATCATCAGCAGCATGACCATCATAATCATCGTCATCATCATTATCATCAGCAGCAGCAGCATTATCACCACTATCATCATCATCAGCAGCAGCATCATCATCAGCAGCATCAGCATCACCATCAGCATCAGCAGCACACTCACCATTCTCAGCATCATCATCATGGTCATCATCATCATCATCATCATCATCATCATCATCATCATCATCATCATCATCATCATCATCATCATCAGCATCAGCATCAGCATCATCATCATCGTCATGGGCAGCATCAGCATCTCATCTTCATCATCATGGTCATCATCAGCATTATCACCATCAGCACCACCACCACCACCATCAGTGTGGTCATCACCCTCATCATCATCACCACCAGTATCGTCAAAATCATCACCCTCCTCATCAGCATCATCAGCATCGGCATCGGCATCGGCATCAGCATCATCAGCATCGGCAGCACCATAACCATCATCAGTATCCTCCTCCTCATCTTCATCATCAGCATCATCACCATAATCACCATAATGAACATCACCATCATCGTCATCATCATCATCATCATCATCATCATCATCATCATCATCATCATCATCATCATCAGCATCATCATCATCAACACCATCAGCATCATCATCATCATCATCATCATCATCATCATCAGCAGCAGCGTCATCCGCCCTCGTCCTCCTCCTCCTCCTCCTCCTCCTCCTCCTCCTCCTCCCCCATCGGTCCTCCAGCTGGCGCTCCAGCTCCATCCTCTCGGCGAGCCACTGCCTCTTCGCGACCTTCGCTTCCCGCGCGCGCCGGGGCCTCTCCTCGGACGCGGACCCTCGGCGCGGCCCTGGCGCGGCCGCCCGGGGCGCTGGGGCTCGCCTCTGCCCGCCCCGCACTCGGCAGCAGGCGCCGAGGCCGAAGGCGAGGGGCAGCGAGTTGGGCGGCGCGCACAGCCTGTGCGCGCCGCCCAGATCGCTGCCGTGGGAGGTCGTCAGCTACAGTGGAGACCCATGCCAAGAAGCACCCTGCTTGCCTCCAGGGTGCCCTTGGTTTCTGGGGGTTGGATGGTTTGCGATGGCAAGCGTGACGTTCCCACCCCCCAAAAATTCTCCATCCCCCCAACCTAAGGGATCTCCAGGGGGCCGCTGAGTTCCCAAGGCCTCGGTCACCAAGGTCATAAGGAGAGACATCACCCCTGCGGCTCTTTAGCCTGTGCCAAAGGGCCGTGCGACAGGGACGCACAGCAAGGCGTGAACCGTCCAGGCAAGAGAGCAGTGCGGATGCTGCGGATTACCCTGCAGCGTCGACGCCAGAGGAAGAACGAACAAGACAGGGCCTCCACTCGAGGATAAGCCAGTATGTCCAAAAAGGAGAAGAGGGAACACAGAAAGAGGAGACAACGGAGGGCGGGCGAGAAAGCGAAAACAAGGGGGGGAGAAAAAACAGACCAGAAAGGTACAACACGTATTGGATGCACGCATTCTCCAGTATAACCTACTGAAGCTGAAGGCGGGCATTGCGGCGCCCGGCACACGAGACGCTGCTCTGCATCGGCAGACGGGCGCGAGCCTGGACGGCTAAAGCGGCCCAGGGTCGGCCAGCCGCGGCTGCAAAGAACACTGCGCAAGGCCCGTGCAAACAGTGGCGCTGGGGCCACCAATTCGGAGAAGGAGGAAGGGGGAAGAGGGAGGGAAGGATGGCGGTTCAAATCCGACGGAATCGTCGACCTGACGTCGGAACGCGTAACTGCGACTGTGATTCACCATCGGGCGCTGTGGAAACATGCGGGCCACGCGACGGACATCCGGCCACAGGTTGTCTATCGGGTCGAGGGCTGCAGAGCAGAAGGTGACCGCAGAGAACAAGCGCCGCGGGGAGGGGGTACGATTTGTCCGCCCTGCGCGCAACAAAGTGGAAGCCGCTTCGAGCAGAGGCACGTGCCAATTGCCGAAGCGAGGCACGCCGAAGTGTTACTCTTGAGACCGGGGTTTCGCATCGCAGGCGTGGCCACCCGATACAAAACGCAACGCCACACAGCATAGAAGCCCAGTCTGTATGAGAACGCTGCCCCAGCAGCGTACTGCCAAAGAGAAGAGGAGGCGAAGGAGGAGGAGGGGAGAAAACCTGAACACTCAGAGCGACGCCGCCTGCCGCGCCTGAGTCCAGAAGAGCGCCGAAGCTCGCCGGATGAGACCCCCGCCGAGCTGCCACCTGCCGTGCAGCACCGCGCCACGTCATTGACCCCCAGATAGCACAGCCGCCCGCCGCACCTGCGGCCGAGTCCTAGCAGGAACCTGTCGGTGAACAAAAGAAAGGGCGAATCAGGACGAGGCGAAACGACCCCCCACCGCCCAGAGCAGCCCCCCCCATGGACACCCTCCAGGGGTGCGGTATTCGAGGCCCTCTCTGTCCTGAGGCTGCGTGAGCGGCCGCGGCAGCAGCATCGCGAGCTGCTGGGGTGGGCTGCTGGTGCTGCTGATCCCACGCGTCGTCACAATGCCGATGCACCTGTGGGAGATGGCAGTAGCCGTCGACGAAGTAGTAGTCATGTCCTGGCGCTGCAGCACGTGGTGCTCACGCTGCTGCTTCTCAAGGTGGCACTCCCAGTCGTGGCCCATGCGGGCGGTACTCTGGGGGATGCCAGCCCATCCTCGCCTGGCGGTGGCACTCGAGGCGATGATGACGATGATGCGCTCGTGGTGGATGTGCTCGTCGTGGGCGTTCTGATCCTTGTCATCTTGATGGTCGTGGACGTCGTGATCGCCTTGCTCATCATCGACATCGTGGATGTCGTGGCTGGCGTGGGTGCCGAGGGAGCCGTGGGCGTCTTGGTCGTGGGTATCGAGGCTTTCGCGGGCGTCGCAGTTGTCGTGCTGGATGTCACTGTTGTGCTGCTCACTGTCAACGTTGAGCGTGATGAGCTGCCCCGCAAACGTCTGCGCAAAAGTCGGCATTCCCCCAAGCGTCGATGTGGCGGTCCCTGTCGTGCATCTCGGTATCGTCGTGTCGTGACGGATGTTTTGGTCCACGTAGGTGTCGTGGGGGATGTCGTTGCAGCCATCGTAGCCCGCTTGGGCATCTTGGGCAGCACTGGTCTCGACGTCGTGGCCGTCGTCATTTTCGTCGTCGTCTCAAGGTCGTGCCGGATGTGGAGGCAGACCAGGTCCACCGCCGACGCAAGTGTCGCATGAGGCAGACTGTCAACAGGATGTCCTGCGAACGTGGCCGAAATTCTGGGCAATGATCCCAGGCTCGGCCACGAACGATGCTGCCGGCGGCGGCCCGGGCTGACATCCTCTATGCTGGCGCAGCCGCCATGAACGTCACATGCGTCGTGAATGCCGCCCAGTTGTGGATGTCGGAGGCGTGACGTGGTCGTCGTGGGCGTCGTGGATGCCGCATTCGTAGCCCTGGTCGTCGATCTGGGCGTCTTGGCCAGCGTCGCTCTCCACGTCCTCTTGACCATCGTTGATCTCCATGCCGTCCTGTAGGTAAGCGTGCGCCTTGCTCAACTCAGTGTCGGAAGCCGTCAGCGCCCGACCGGGGGAAGTGGACGTGTGCGAGGGCAAAGGCTGGAGGTCGAGCTGGCCGTGGTGGTGGCTGCTGTAGCTGTAATGGACCGCCGTTCGAGTGACAGGCGGCTCGCGCTGGCGGCCACTCAGGCAGCAGGAGGCAGCAGTGGAGGAGCGCCGATGCAGCACCCCCTAGGGCGCAGTCACTCCTGCAACCGCTGGTGCCGGCATTGGGGAAGACGTTGATGCTGGTGTCGATGCTGGTTTCGCCGCCGTCGTGGGCGCAAGCTTAATGCTGGCGTCAGTGCTGGCGCAAATGCTGGATCTGACGCTGCTGCCGGTTGGTGCTGGCGTAGGCGCCAGCATCAGTGCCGGTGACCGCGCTGGCGTCGCCACTGCTGTACTGCGCAGGCGTCGGTGCCGGCGTAGTCGCTGGCGTCGGAGCTGGCGCAGGCGCAGAACTTCGTGCTGGCGTCGGTGCTAAAGTCCGTGTTGGTTGACGCGCTGGCGCTGGGGGCAGCGAGGCGCTGGCGTTCGTGCGGACGTCGGCGTCAGCGCAGGTGGGCGCTCGTGTAGGCGCTGGTGTCTGCGCTGGCGGTGGCGCTGGCGAGTGCGCAGGCGTTGATGCTGAAGACGGTGCTGGCGTTGGAGCCGGCGTAGGATCAGCGGTGCTGGCGCAGATATCGGCGTCGGTGCCAGCGGTGGTGCTGGCATCGGTGCTGCCGTTGCTGCTGGCGTCGATGCTGGTCTCGGTGATGGCGTATGCCCAAACGCCAGTGCTTGCATATGCGCCGGCGCTGGAGCTGGCGTCAGTGCTGGCGTCGGCGCTGGTGTACTGCGCTGGCGTTGGTGCTGGCACACTTGCCGACGTCGATGCTGGCGTCGGTGCTGGCGTAGGCGCAACCTTTGGTGCAACCGTTGGTGCTGGCATCTGAGCTGACATCGGTGCTGGTGTAGGCGTTGGCGCTGGCGCCAGCGCATGGCGTTGATGACACTGCTGGCGTCAGCGCTGGTGTAGGCGCGACGGGACTACACGCCGTTGCCCGCCAGCCGCCTTCGACAAGGCTGCCTGGCACCTGTGGCCACCGCAGCAACGACGAGCAGTACGACGGCCACCATCAGCACGACGGTTCCCTTGCAGCACGACAGCCACTGATGCCTCCGCGAGCACCAACGCCAGCAACGCGACGGAATCATGCAATGCGACGGCCACCATCAGTGTGACGGCCTCCAACAGAATGTCGACGAGCAATACGACGGCCACAACGCCTGCGCCGACGCCAGCATCAACGCCGGCGCCGACGACAGCTATAGCGCCAGCATGCAATGACGCCAACGGCACGCCTACGCCTTCGTTGCCACCACGCCACTCCCAGCACCGACGCCAGCTTGCCGATGCTTCGCGCCTACACCAGCGCTGACGCCAGCAGCGTCATCAACGCCATGCGCTGACGTTCCCACACCAAAAATCAATGAACGTCTGGGGGTCTCAGGGTTGGGTTTCTTGTGGAAGGTTTCTTGTGGTCGAGCTCCTACGGAGCACGCAAGAGTGACCCCAGCCAAGAGTGGCCTTTGGTGCGCGGCTTTCGGCTTTCGGAGAGGCGCCGGGGGAGCCAAACCCAAGCGCGCAGGCCGCTGCTATCGGATCGCATTCCGCCACACGGAGACCCCAATGTGCCTGCACCAAAGGTCACGCTGGCGAAAGGTCACTCTTACGTGAGGTCGAGAAGCTTCTGAGAAGGAGGCCGCTTCTCAGAAGGCGCTGGCCTTCCATCTGTAGATAGGGCCCGCGCCCTCCAAGAAGCAGAGGTGCTTCTAAAAAACCCTACCCCCTCCCCATACTTCTGCACCGGTGCCGAGGCCGAGGCCGACGACGACAACGACGACGACGACGAGCAGGACGGATTCCTGTCTCCAGGTCGGACGAAAGGGGGAGGAGGCAGGAAGGCGGGGGAAAAGACAGGAGAGCCAACACTCATACTTTTGGCCAGATTTTGCTGGCACTGCGGGGCGCTGGAGGCGCACACGCATCAAAGGGAGAGAGCCCAGCGGCAGGGCCGAGGCCATCTGCGGAGGAGCAGACGCTGCCATCCAAAGCACGCGGCGCACCCCCCCGAGGGGCAACAGAAGGGGGGGACTGGCTCAGGGGAAGAGATCGAGCTCGAATCGGCGGCACGTCGCCGATAGATCGGCGATAGGCCCCCGATAGCGACCTCGCACGGTCCTGGGCGGGTGGGCCATCGGGTCCCTCTCGTCCATGAGTGGACGACTGAGGGTCGATGCATCACCCGGATCCTGTCCCCCCTCTGATCGCCCCTGACCGAAACTCTGCACCAACGCCGGGGCCGAAGGGCCGCTCTTCGTGCCGCCAGGGACCATCGATGCGAGGCGGAGAGTTGTCCACAAGCACCGCCTGTGGGTTGGTCTTCGGTGACCTCGGCAGGCGGTGGACATGGACACTGTCCGGAACTGTTGCCCGCCGTGTCGCGGCGGCGGGCCCGTTGACACGCGTTGCCCCGTGAGCAGACAGCGGGTCGCTCCACTCCGAGGGGAAGGAGCCCAGGACGTTGATGCGTGTGGACTGGGACGTGGTTAGCGCGTCGCGCCAAAGCACGGTGTGCCAAAAACCAGCGGCGCGACACAGTGAGCCAAGCTTCCTTCGGCGGTGAGCGAGGGGGGGAAGTGAGAAGAAGAAGGCCTTCTCGGGCGGCGGGACACCTCAAAGCCCTCCGGCCTTCCGATACATGTTCGGTGTCTTCGGGGAAGGCTTAGAAAACTTCTCAGAAGGCTGGGGACTTCCGAGCCTTCTGAGAAGGCCCGCCCCTTCTCACTCCAACCGCGTGCTCGCCGCCGATTCCTGATCGCAGCATGCCCGTCCTCGCAGCGCTCTGGGGCCAGGTCGGAAAGCTTCGCGCGGTGCCCCATAGAGACAGGAGGCACTGCACACTCGGGAGCGCAAGGCGTAAAGGGAAAGGGGGGGAGGAGACGCAGCTCCGCGCGGGTCACTTGGACCTGCGCTGTGTTGGCGCACAGTGTGCACTTAGAGCGCGCCATGGGCTGCGCCGGAGGCGCCGCCAGCGGGGCCCAGCGCCGATCCAAGAATCCCCGCGGAGCCCTGAAAGTTTATGTCACATTCCTAAACATATATACAAATCCATATGTGTGTACCTATACGCTTCGAGTCAAAGAAGCATGTACTGAAGGACGCCGACGGAAACTCCATCTGGCGCGAGGTGGGGAGCGACGCCGTACCCAAACTTCCACCACACCCGCCACAGGCTCCAACGGCACCGGGAAGCCGAGGAGGGAGGAGCAGGAGGAGGATAGGGAGACAAAAAGTGGCATAAACATAAAAACTCGGAGGTCCGCGCGGATTTCTCGGATCGGCGCTGGGGCCTCCCGGCGGCGCCTCCGGCGCCGCCCCTGGCGCGCTCCGCGCGCCAGGGAGGGGGGTCCAGCGCCGATCCGAGAAATCCGCGGGACCTCCGAGTTGTTATGTTTATGCCACTTTTTGTTCCCCTAGAGGAGGAGGAGGCAGAAGAGCAACGCTCTTCGATGGTGTTGCTCCTCTCTGGGCCCCCGGAAGCCTGCCAGGGCATCCAGGGACACCCTCTGGCCCACGCAGCCCGCGGCAGCAAATAAAATGCCACACTGACTTCTGTTGCTTCGAACGATCCCCACCCACGAACGCGAGGCGGGACATCCAGACAGCACCGGGTCATTCAGGGCCTGACGGCCGCGGCACGCAGTCGTCACTCGTCGAAGGCACGAAACGGGACACCGGGGGAGCAACGGCACACTTGGGCGCCTGGCGGCTGCGGTATGCCAGGGGGGTGTAAAGCGCATCGGGAGCTCTCTGCAATAAACCTGACAGCCCCAGCCTGTGGGGTAGGGAACAAAAGACTCCAGCAGCTCCACACAAGAACTCCCACAGACTCCTCATCCCCTCTCCCATGTTCCCGGCTCCCCTGGTCGGCTACAGCCGGACCGAGAACGCCAGAAGAACATCCTTCAAGAACACGGGACCCTCCGCCGGCCAAAGCAGGCAGGGCATCCAAGGATACGTACCCTCCCCAGGATGCTCAAGGACATCCAACAGACACGAAGAACACGAGGGTACCCTCCCGAACCGACCTCGATCTCTTACACCTCGGTCCGACTGTACAAGCAGGAGCGGCAGCCCCGAGCAAGGGTGACCTCTGGCGTACTGCTCCAGGGAGCTGCGGGGCCGCCACGTCCAAGCGCGCGCCGGCCCGTGCTTGGGGGGGGAACGCCCCCGTGGACCCGCGCACCCACGGGCCACGCCAGCGGAGGACCCGCCTCGCTCACAACCGACAGCAAACGAAACAAAGCAAGCAGGCCCCCCCCCCCCAAAAAAAAAAATAGTAGGAAAAACAAGAAAAACAATCGCGGGGAAATCAGAACAAGCAAACACCCAAAAACACACCATCTGGGCGCGAGCGGGCCCGTGGGGCACGCCTGGCCGACACCCCTTGGGTGGCTCAGAGAAACGCTGCGAGTACGGTCGGACCCAGGCCAGGAGAGAATCCCTGAAGAATCTGAGACCCTGCGCCGGCCACAGCGAACAGAGCATCCAACGGTTATTACCCTCCCCAGGGTGGATGCACAAAAACATCAAACAAGCATAAAGAACATTAGGGTACCCTCCCCGAACCGACCTCGATCTTATACCTCGGTAAGAAAATTACACTGTCACCGTTATTTCTTCTTCGACCCTCAGGGCTGGCGCAGAGAGGCCGCGTCGCCTCCAGCGAGTCGTTCTGCCTCGTCCGCTCGGAGTCCTCGCGCGGACGCTCGCGAGGCGCCCCTGCCTTCCCGCGGCGCCCGACGGGCTGCGGCAGGGGGTAACGCCTCGACTCGAGGAACACAAGGGGGATAAATAACACTGTCGGCGCTCCGCGCGGATTCCCTGGATCGGCGGTAGACCCCCTTGGCTGCGCCTCAGGCGCCGCTCCTGGTGCGCTCCGCGCGCCAAGGAGGGGGTCCATCGTCGATCCAAGAAGTCCGCGCGTACCTCCCAAAGTTGATGGTCGTGCAGTTCTCTTCTTACTCGATCGATGGTGCCAACGTTTGTGATGCCTTCGTCGGTCGACGTCGGCGTCGGCGTCGGCATCGGCGTCGGACTGCCCGAACGGTCGGCGGTGGCTTCACGTTTCGGGGACGTCGGCGTTGTGGCAGCGTGGATCGTTCGTGTTGGAAGATGGCGGCTGTCCGATAGCGCAGGTACATCTCGATGTCGGTCGATCCTGGTCGAACTTGAAAAATCGTTCAACCTTGAACGATAGCTGGATGTCGGCCGACTCTGGGCAATTCGTGGCGTTCAGCCTTGACTGCACGCGCCGGGGTCACCGCCGCGTCGACGCGCGCGATACTGCCGCATCAGAAACCTCGGGCGACGAACCCGGAGGCCCCCGAGGCCAAACATACAAAGGACGAAAAAACTGGCATGGCCCCCGAAGCCATAGGGCATCAACGATAGAGGTCGGCCTCTCCCTTTGGAGGCCAGTTGGTGCCGATGCCCGCGCGGGCACGTACTCGCCCCCTTGCCGTTGCAGTCAGTTTCACCCGCCCCTTCCCTCTCCACACGCACCATTCCTTCTCCTCCTCGTCCTCACCCTCCTCGTCCCCCCTCATCCGCTCTTCGGGGACGAAGGTGCGGCATCTTCACTGGACCCTACCAGCGGTGCGATGGCGGACAAGATAAGGGGGAGGTGACGGTGATGCCCCGCGTTCGGGTGGCGACCCTGGGGGCCCTGGCTCGGGGCCCCTACCACTCCCAGGAACGTTATGCCCCAGGGTGGTGGATGGGTTGTTCTGAAACGGCCGAGCGCCTGAGTCCAAATGGCATCAGACGTCGGGAGGTTGACAGGGATAAACTTACGCGTCGGCACACGGAGGCGTATCCTCGATGGACCCTGATGGCGGTGCGATGGCGGAAGTAAGGGCAGGTGACGGTGATGCCCCTTTTTTCGGGCGGCGGTGCAGGGCCCTGGCCGAGGACCTCCGCCACTCGCATGAACTCGATGCCTCTCCCCATGCGATGCGAGCGAGATACCAAGGAAAGGAGGAGGGGAGAGGAGACCCAGAGGCGAGAGGAAGATACCGCGGCCCAATCCTGACGCTGAGAGCGTCGGGGCCAATCCACCGCCGCCGCACTCGCCACCGCGCGCGCGCGCCGGGGGCCGAGGAGCGCGGCCTCGAAGGCCCGCCTCTCCGCCATGGGGCCCTCCGCGGTCAGGAAAGGCGCCCTCGCCGCGGAGGAGCCCGCCCGCCGGGGCGCGGGAGCTCAAGACTCCTCCAGACGCTCGCCCCGGCACCCGCTCGGAGCCCCCGCCCTGCTCGGAGAGCCGCCGCCGAGCCCCGCCCAGGACGCGTCTCGAGGCGAGCGGTCTGCGGCCTCCGAGCGGGGAGGTATCCCGAGCCAGGTCGAGCGGAGCCGACGCCATGGCGTGAGGCGCCGCGGGTCGAGGGCGCGGCCTCCAGGGCCGCCTCGCAGGGCGGCCGGCCCCACTGCGGCGTGGTTTAATGAGCTCGTGAACGGTAGTTTTCGGTGAGCACGTTGGGGCATGGGGAGGGAGCATAGAGAGCACCGTCGCCTCGTATGCTCAAGCACGCGGGATCACGTTTTACTTTACTGCGCCCGACGTCACGTGCCATGACGCCCGCCCCCGAGGCGGGGGCGTCCTCGTCCTGGCCTCTGAGCACCCGCCTGAGGCTGAGCGGGATGCTCGCCATCGTGAGCGTCCTGAGCTTCCTGCTGGCGCAGGGAGCATCCACATGGCGGACAGCGCTCGGAGGGGCGACAGTCAGCATGATCACGATCCTGAGCACCCTGGCCTGTCTGACCTGGCCGTGGCTTCCTCGACGGACAGTCCCCCCGCCGCCCGACAGCGAGGTGATGCAGCTCAAGGAGGAGCTCGAGCAGAGGCGTGCGCTGATGCGGGCGTCGGGCATGGCTCCAGGAGGTGACCCTGGTGAGGCAGGGCCCGACGCGGAGCCCGAGGGGCCGCCCGCCGCCGTGCCCTTCGGGATTCCCGGAGGCACCCCAGCCCAGCCGCCCGCCCTCGCGCCCAGCGGCGTCGCCGCCAGTGGCTTCGCGCCTGCGGGGGCGAGCGCCTTGGGCGACTTGGCGGGCTGGGCTGGTGTGGCAGGGGCCGCGGGAGGTGCCGAGGTCGTCCACCGACCCACCGAGAGCGGATCCCCCAGCAGAGCAGGCGCCGCCTTAGTGAAGGACTATCTGATGACGACCAGCGCCACGGCCCACGCCGACCCCTACTGGGCCACAAAGTTCTGGGACTCCGTGGTGAGGCTCGAGCAGGGCGGCCGACTCGACGCGACCGTGGTGCAACTCTTGCGCGGCTACGGCTACGTGGGCGCGGGCACCGTCACCGCACCGAGGGTGGCCGACTTGGCCCGAGGCCTGGAGGCCTTAGCCTCCAGCGCGGCGCCCGCCCTCGGCGGCACAGCGGGTGACCCGCTAGGCCTAGGTGGATTAGCGACGGCGGGAGGAGGCAGCCAGGAGAACCGATGGGGACCCAGCCTCCCTCCCGACATGCAGAGGGCAGGCGCTGAGATCTACCGGGCGATGAGGGCAGAGGCTGCACATCTACGCGAGATTGGTTGTCAGCTCGGTACGGCGGCAGCCGTACGTCGCCTGTGTGGACAGATCTATGGACGTTGGCATCTACGGTGGACTTCGCCGTGCGTGACTGCAAGACCGAGGAGGACCTCATGAAGTTTCTGAGCACCAGCGACCTCATGGAGATCTCCCTCCGCCGCTTGGCGGCCTACATGTACGAGAGCAGGTCGGGGGATCGCACGGGGGCGCTCCACATGCTGGGAGTGTCCCCCCCCAGGCAGTCAGACCGACGTCGCGCCGAGCTGGCTGGTCCAGTCGGCCACCGCCCACAGCAAGGCAGAGCACCAGAGGAACGAGAGGGTGGCCGCCGACCTGAGACGGAGGGGCGGCAAGGGCGACAAGGACGAGAAGGACAAGACCAAAAAGGGCCCCCCCCCAGGGGGGGCAAAGAAGGCTGAGTGACAGAAGGCAACCTCGGCTGGGATGGCAGCTACCAGCCGAGGCATGGAGTGCGGCCGCTGGGTCCAGAAGCAGGTGCTGGACGAGACCCACGGGCTGCGCGAGTTGCTGCATACGGCGACTGGCGCCCGATTGTACCCGATCCAATTGGTTGAGGCTCGTACGTCCAACCGCCTCCGCCAGCGTTTTCACAAGAAGTTCGCCCTGATGACACTGGCCAACGAGTACCTTGCTGCTCTGAATGCCATGTATCGGGGAGACTGCCGAGAGCTCACACGGGGAAGCCGCGATCAGGAGCGTTTGAAGGAGATGCTTCCCCATCACCAACGGATTCAGCGACTGGCTATACGAGAGGCAGCGCGTCTTCGTGAGGCGCGCCGGGGCTGTGGCCTGACAGGCGCCCAAGCCATCGAGAAGTTGGTGAAATCGGCAGCTCTGTCGTATACCGGAGCCCAGAGGCGCAAGACAGCGCATGAATCCCTGCGAACCGATGCTGTAGACGAGCCTCTGGATCCCCGAGGAGTGCCCATGTTGTCCGCCCTGAGTCCAGAGGAGGCGGCCTTCTACTCCGAGGAGGCCCAAGTAGTGGCAGCCCCGGAGGCCCGTTCGCAGATAATGTTTCGGGAGCTAGAGCAGCAGTCCGGTTTCGTAGGAGGATCTGAGGAGGAGTACGCAAGATATTTCCTGAGACGGGACATCGCCCCCAACCTCTGGAAGTTTGGTTTTCGAGAAGACGTCCGAGCAATAGCGGGGTTCTCAGTGGTGCCCAAAAAGGACCCAGCTAAGCAACGTAAGATTATCATGATGGTGGCCTCTAATTATATGTTCCAAGATGTACGTCCTCGTGAGGAGCACGGTCTCCATGGCGGGGCAGCCTTCGCCAGTGTGCACGTGCCGAGCGATTTCGTCAGCGCGTCGGCCTTCGACGAGAGCAATGCCTTTACTTCGGTGGAGGTACCTGAGTGGATGTGGGCGTGGCAAGCTGTACCCCCTATCCGGGCTGG
>CAUYUJ010004836.1:214131-229131 GCA_963575745.1 Prorocentrum cordatum
ATGAGGGCCGTCGTTTTGGCGCTGGAGAGGTTGGTGCAGGTTCTGGGTTTCTATAGGAGTAAGGTGATTTCGCTCGAGGACAACATGCCTTGCTCGTACGCCATTGCCAAGGGGAGGTCCGCTGCGGGCCCGCTCAGTTTCCTCCTCCGCCGCCGATGCGCCCTGTGCGCCGCTGCTGAGCTACGCCTGCTACTGCCCTGGGTCGAGGCGCGGCGGATGCCTGCCGATTGGCTGTAGGACATGGAGGGAGGTATTAGAGGGCACCCCGCAGGATCAGGACCAGGTCGCCCAGCAGTACAGGACGATTCAGAAGTAATCGATGTGCATGAGGAGGGGAGGGTCTCAGCTACCACCGCCCTCAAGTATAAGGCCAAGTGGTGTGCCAGAGAGGGGGTGGAGCAGTTCACCCCTGATCAGTGGGATGACGCTATCATGGACTTCAAGAGGTTTGGGGGCTCCGAGGCTGCGGGGATGGGGGTCTTGACTAAGTCCAAATTCACCATGCCCCTCGCGGCCGTGGAGTTCCGCTTCCCGCGCATGAAGGGGAGGCTGCGTCGAGTTAGGGCGGCCCTCAAGGGCTGGGACTATGCCCGCCAACCTCGTCGCACCGCCCCCATGATCAGTTACGTGTGTGCCTGGATGTGTATTCATTTTTGTGCCAGGGGCGTGCCGCGTCTCGGGTTCGGCATCGTGACCCAGGGCAAGTTCGGGATGAGGCCGAGTGAAATGCTGGGAGTAGAAGCGGACGACGTCACTCTCCCGGAGGACTGGGGCTATCCTGGAGGCTCGGGGCCTGTCGTCATCGGTTTGGGAATCCGGGCAATGACGAAAGCCAAACGTCCGCAAACTGTGTCCATCCTGGAGGAGCTGGAGCCGGGCCTCGCAGAGGGCCTCAGGATTCTTCGTCGTCACACTCCCAAGGGCCAGCGACTTTTCCCGCACTCCCTGGCCCAGTACCGTGCCCCCATAAAGACCGTGCAGGCCTCGTGCAACCTTGACGTCGGGTGGGGGCCGCACAGTCCTCGCGCCGGGTTTGCTTCGGAGTCGACCGCCCTCGGGATCCCTTTCGAGAACATCAGGGAAATTGGAAGGTGGAGGGTCGACTCCTCGCTGCGCATCTATATCGATGTGGTTCAAGCGTCACAAGTGGGTACAGCTCTACGTGCAGTCGGTTTGCAGCCCGCCCTGGACTGGGCCGCCCGCTACTGGCACCCTACGTTTCGCCAGGCTTTCGATGGCGGGGTCCAGGGCGCCCAGCGGCATCAAGGCCGCGCTCCGCAAGGGCGCCGCCGCGCAGGCCAAGGGCGAGGGCGTGGAGTCGGGCTCGGAGGCGGGCTCGTGGCTGGAGGTGGGCAGCACGGGGGCCAGCCAGCTCGGCGCGGGCACCTGCCACGCCGATGCAGAACCGCGCGGACACGCCGCCTCCGCGGACCCCAGGGGGCCTGGCCATGGGCGGTGCCTACTACCCGCCAGCGCCGCCGCGGGGAGCAGCCACGCCGCCGCCGTTCCCAGCAGCGCCGCCGCTGCCGCCAGCCACGCCCAAGGTCAGCGCGAAGATGCAGGCGGCAGCGGGGAAGTCTCTTGCCAAATCGCCAGAGACGGGCAAGGGCGGCCATCTCCTGTGGCCGATGAAGTGCGCGCCGTCAGGGCCCCTCCTGGGCAAGCTCGTGCTGGCCGCCATGCTGCTGAGCATCTTGCCCGCCAGCCTCTTCCCCAACGCCACCAGGGGCCTCATCGTCATGACTGACGCGGCGGAAGAGGTGGGGGCCGCAGCGGGAAAGATCGCGACTGCAGGAGCGAATGTGAGCACGAGCGCAGCGAAGCTTGTGTCGGCAGTGACTGATGGGTCGATCGGCCTGGTCGAGGCGGCTTGGCGCGGCGTCGACCTGCTGGATGTCCATGTGCAGGGCAGCAACGGCAGGTTCTTCGTCGGGGATGAAGACGACTGGCCCGCCTTCCTCCAGGAGCCGGAGGTCCAGCAGGTCATGCAGCTCGAGCCGGAGTTTTCTGACGAGCTGGAACGCCTCTTGCTCTTCTCCTCGGCCACCAAGCCGAGGGGCGAATTCGCACACAGCGCATTTCCGTTCTCCTACAATGCACCAGTCCGCGATTGTTGGGGCCTGCTCGCTTCCCAGCGGCCACGTCGGGATCGCCTGGTCGCGACCCGCTTCCGCCCGCAGTGGGCAAACCCAGTGCGGGGTCTGCTCGGCATGGATGAGACGGCCGAGGCGCCGGCCATGGCCGAGCAGCTCAAGGTCCTGGCGGAATCGTGCTTCCCCGCGCCTGAGCTGGACCTCGGCCCCGAGGCGCTCCGTGGCGCCCCCGCCCTCCCAGGGGGTTCCACCCGCAGACTCTTCCGCCGAGTGCGCCGCGCAGTGGCGCGGGTTGCCCAGTTTCTTTTCCCCTTCCGCAGGCGCGAGCAGCCGCGCCTACTGGATTCAGACCGCACAGCGAATGCGGGCGACGGTTTCACGGTGAATGGCACTGGCCTGAGCTTGACTGTGGAGGAGCCGCTCGCGGGCGCGGGTGGTTGTGAGCGTTCTTGAGCCAATCAGCCCAGCATGCCAACCCATTTGAAGGAATTCGAGTTTCAGTTTCAGGAGAGTGGAGATTTGGAGGCCCCCGCATCAGATGCGGAGGCCCAGGCTAGACACACGTGCAAGAAGAGTGTTGTTTGGAAACACCTGAGCGGCAGCAAAAAGTGCATCCCTGTCTGTGATTGCTAGTCCTAGGGTGGGCCGCGACACAGTGCTGAAATGGTTTAATGAGCTCGTGAATGGAAGTATTCGGTGAGCACGTTGGGGCATGGGGAGGGGGCATAGAGAGCACCGTCGCCTCGTATGCTCAAGCGCGCCCCTCCCGTGTCGCCGAGCGCAGCATGTCCCTTTTTTCTGCTCCTGTCCCCTCGTCCCTCCCTCGCGTTCTTGAACCAATCAGCCCAGCATACCAGTCCATTTGAAGCAATTCGAGTTTCAGTTTCAGGAGAGTGGAGATTTGGAGGCCCCCGCATCAGATGCGGAGGCCCAGGCTAGACACACGTGCAAGAAGAGTGTTGGTTGGTAACACCTGAGCGGCAGCAAAAAGTGCATCCCTGTCTGTGATTGCTAGTCCTAGGGTGGGCCCCGACACAGTGCTGAAATGGTTTAGTGAGCTCGTGAATGGCAGTTTTCGGTGAGCACGTTGGGGCATGGGGAGGGAGCATAGAGAGCACCGTCGCCTCGTATGCTCAAGCGCGCCCCTCCCGTGTCGCCGAGCGCAGCCTGTCCCTTTTTCCTGCTCCCGTCTCCCCGTCCCTCCCTCGCGTTCTTGAGCCAATCAGCCCAGCAGACCAATCCATTTGAAGCAATTCGAGTTTCAGTTTCAGGAGAGTGGAGATTTGGAGGCCCCCGCATCAGATGCGGAGGCCCAGGCTAGACACACGTGCAAGGATAGTGTTGTTTGGTAACACCTGAGCGGCAGCAAAAAGTGCATCCCTGTCTGTGATTGCTAGTCCTAGGGTGGGCCCCGACACAGTGCTGAAATGGTTTAATGAGCTCGTGAATGGTAGTATTTGGTGAGCACGTTGGGGCATGGGGAGGGAGCATAGAGAGCACCGTCGCCTCGTATGCTCAAGCACGCCCCTCCCGTGTCGCCGAGCGGAGCCTGCCCCTTTTTGATGCTCCCGTCTCCTCGTCCCTCCCTCGCGTTCTTGAGCCAATCAGCCCAGCATAACAGTCCATTTGAAGCAATTCGAGTTTCAGTTTCAGGAGAGTGGAGATTTGGAGGCCCCCGCATCAGATGCGGAGGCCCAGGCTAGACACACGTGCAAGAAGAGTGTTGTTTGGTAGCACCTGAGCGGCAGCAAAAAGTGTATCCCTGTCTGCGATTGCTAGTCCTAGGGTGGGCCCCGACACAGTGCTGAAATGGTTTAATGAGCTCGTGAATGGTAGTTTTCAGTGAGCACGTTGGGGCATGGGGAGGGAGCATAGAGAGCACCGTCGCCTCGTATGCTCAAGCACGCCCCTCCCGTGTCGCCGAGCGCAGCCTGTCCCTTTTTCCTGCTCCCGTCTCCTCGTCCCTCCCTCGCGTTCTTGAGCCAATCAGCCCAGCAGACCAATCCATTTGAAGCAATTCGAGTTTCAGTTTCAGGAGAGTGGAGATTTGGAGGCCCCCGCATCAGATGCGGAGGCCCAGGCTAGACACACGTGCAAGAAGAGTGTTGTTTGGTAACACCTGAGCGGCAGCAAAAAGTGTATCCCTGTCTGTGATTGCTAGTCCTAGGGTGGGCCCGACACAGTGCTGAAACACCCTTTTCCTCGATGGCGGTGGCGTGGAACCCCCGGGGATCCCGCGTCCGGCCCCTTCGCGTCGCCGAGGACGCCCGCCCTCTGAGGCCAACCGCCGGTGGAGTTTGCTGGGCCGCGCGGCGGCCAGCGCCTCCGCAAGAGCGCGGACGTGGCCCCCGCCCCGGTGGGTCGCGTGGGGCCCCGCCGCCGCCGGCGCCCTCCTCCCCCGGTTCTCACGCCAGCGCGCGGGCGCGGCTCCCGTCCCGAAGGGTTGCGTGGAGACCCGCCACTACTGGCGCCCCCCTTGGCAGGCTGCCTCCCAGCTTTCCCGCCAGCGCGCGGGCGCGTCTGAGCCGAGCGAAACTCCCTGCGTTCTCGCCCTCGAACTTGTGGGCCGCCCTCTGCCCAATCGCCTGCCCATCCCCACCAGCGCGAGCTTGGCCGCCCACGTCCAAGAGGCCTTCTTCTTGCCGGGCCCGTCGACGCTGAAGGGCCACGCGCACGCGGGCCCCGGGGGCGGTCTTTCCCCGACGAGGCCGTCTCCGGGACGCCCAGGCGCCCCCGTCCAGCCGTAATTTCTTTTGCGTGCACGGCGCAGCGCTCGACCATCCCCGACGCGGGTTGACCGACTAAGCCGCTCTCAGCCGAGAAGCACATGGCGCGGGTGGCGCAGTCGCAGTGGAGGTCGACCCAGACCAACTCAAGGTCGCCCCGCGCCTCGGCCCCACCGCCCTGGGAAACCAAAACCGCCAACGAGGATGACCCCGACGGGAGCAGCCCGCCTCGTGCGTCGCTCCGAGCCAACGAGGACGACGACGACGACGACGACGACGACGACGACGACGACGACGAAGACGACGAGGTTCACGTCGGCGGTGGCGAAGACGAGCACGAGGCTGACGATGGCGTCGACGACGGCAGCGGCGGCGGAGGGGGCGCGGCGGTGCCGCCGACGACAACGACGACGACGACGATGCTGTCCATCGCGCTGCTGGCATTCGCCGACTTGGCCTGCGGGCGCGCGCGCGCGGGCGGGAGGGGCGCAGCGGCAACGAGGGCCTCCTCCTCCTCCTACTCCTCCTCCTCCGCCTCCTCCTCCTCCTCCTACTCCTCCTCCTCCTCCACGTCCTCCTCCTCCTCACCATCACCATCACCATCATCATCATCGCGCTCCTCCTGCTCCGTCTCGTCCTTGCCTCCGATCCTCATCATAATTCCCATCATCAGCAGCAGCATCATCATCAGCATCATCGTCATCATCATACTTATCATCAGCAGCATCATCATCAGCGTCATCATCATCAGCAGCAGCAGCATCATCAACATCATCAGCATCATCATCACCATCAGCATCATCGGTAACCGCATCGTCATCGTCCTCGCCTCACCTCACGCATCCACCTCGATTTGATCGTCCTTCTTTCTCCCCATTCCTCGTCATACTCGTCCTCCTCCCCCTCGTGACCGCGCATCGGCCCCCTCCCCTCTCCTCGACATGTAGGGGGCGTGGCGAAGAGAAGGGTTGTGAGGAGGGGGGGAGGCCGATGACAACGGGGAGGAGTGGGGTGAGAGGCGGAGGATGGACAGAAAGAAGAAGGGAGGAAGGGGAGGAGAGAAGGATGCGGAAAGGAGCAGAGTAAGCAAGAAGAGAATCTGCGAAGATGGAACGAGGGGAAGAGGAGAGCAGGTCAGAGCAGGAGGGCGGATGAGGAGGGCGCAGTGGGAGGAGCGCCGCGGTGAGCAATCGAAGGCACAGGCTCACCCACAACTCCTGCTCATCACACCCTGGGGACAGGGGCACATGGGGCGCGGGGGTGAAAGACGGGCCCAGGCAGCGCGGAAGAGGGGGGGGGGGCGGGGCCCGCAGTGGAGAGAAAGGGCGGCAGGGAGGGAGGGAGGGAACAGAGCTCCCAGGGCTGAGAAAGTCCAGATGCCGCGAGCTCGGGGCGGGGGCTGATCCACAGCCTCGGGAGGGTCGATAACTAATCAGGGCGGGGACTGATCGACGGCCGATCGGGAGAGATGGAGCGGGAGCCAGGGCGGGAGAGCAGGGGCAGGGGGAGAGGGGGGAGAGGGGAAGCAGCCGAGGGGAGACGGGGAGAGAGGGGGGGGGAGGGAGGGATGGACGGACAGAGGCAGGAGGGAGGGGGGGGGGGGGGGGGAGGAGAGGGAGGGGGAGGGGAGTGGGACACGAGTGGGATGGAGAGGGAGGGGAATGGAGGAGGAGGAGGAGGAGGAGGAGGAGGAGGAGGAGGAGGAGGAGCAGGAGGAGGAGGAGGAGGCGGATGGAAGGAGGGGGAGTGCAGGAGGGGCAGAACGGGGGAAAGAAGAGGATGGACTGAGGCGCCAAATCCAAGGAGAGGGGAGGGAAATATGATCAGCAGCCGACCGGAGCCAGCTACGCCCGATTCGTGTCGTGACGACCCTGGCGCTGGTTTCTGACACCGCGCGAACCGTTCCAACCTTGAAAGATCGGAGGCGTTTCGATCTCCAGAGCTCTTCATGCTGGCCGATTCAAGGCCACCGGCGGCGTTCAACCGTGAACGCCCGCGGCGGGGTCGCTGGCGCGTCGGCACGACACGAAGTAGCCGCACTTGTTCCGCCACTCTCTCCGCCCCCGGTCGACTGCGACCGCGAATTCGGAGTGGCAACAGAGCCGTACCCCAGGGCACCACGGGCATCTCAGAAGCTCGTCGACGCGGGGCCCATCATCTCCTCTGGTGGTCGGCCTCCTTCGGCGCAAGGCTCGACCTCCTCCGCGGCCACGCGATGCCAGCAGAGAGCTGAGGACCTTCGCGGTCGCATAGGAGGATGTCGAGAGCAAGACAGCGAGAGAGAGAGGGGAGAGAGAGAGAGAGGAACTGATTAAATTACACTGCCTGTATCGGCGGCGAGCCGGGGGGGGTAAGGGAGAAGGGGCAGGCCTTCTCAGTAAGCTCAGAAGGCCTCGGGCCTTCTAAGGTATGGAAAACTTCTCAAAAGACCTGAGGGCGTCTGAGAAGCCCCGCCGCCTTCTGAGAAGGCATGATCACCCTCAATTCCCATTCATGCGCGCCGCCGACAGAAGGCAACCACATGTGAACCCTACCCGCGCATGTCAGGCCGGCTCAGAACTCGAAGAAAGCCTGCAGCCAGGTGAACCTCAGCGGGGGTGCCAGATACCCCCGAGTCGAGTGAAGCCGAGTAAGGGTATGGTTCGCAAGCGGTCGCGGATTGCACTGCCAGGTGTTAGCCTGGGTTATGCCCGCCACATGGTGCAGTGGCGGATGGAATGATTCTCGGGAGATCAAGCAGGGAAAGCAGGTTGGGCAATCAGAAATAAACAAATGCCCGACCACTTGGATACCCACAGGACGCAGTGGCTCACGCTCCCAATCGTTCCGTTTCCCTCTCCTTATCCGCTGCCCTCTTCCCTCCCTCCTCCTCCCATTTCCTCTTCATCCGAAATGCTCCACCCTCCTCGCCTCCCTCTGCCTCCCCCATCTGCCCCCTCCCCAGGGGACCACGGATGCCTTCAGAGGAAGCAAAAAACAATATCCCTCTCATCCATGCCAGGCCCGTCCCCGTGCCAATCCCCCCTCCCCGTCACCCTCCTCGCCTCCCTCACCCTCCCGCCTCGTCCTCCCCTTCCTCCTACCCCGGCCAGAAAAGGAGACTGGGGATGGGTGCTTGGTTCTCTTAGGGTGCTCGAAAGGCTCTCAGGTGAGAAGGGGGAGTAGGAGGAGGAGGAGGAGGAGGAGGAGGAGGACGACGACGACGACGACGACGAGGAGAAGCAAGTCCTTTGCATCTGGCGCTAAACCTAGCAAGGCAACTTCCAGAGTAGGGTGAGGTCTGGAGTGCAATGGACAGTTCTTGCAAAAGGGTAATATTCAGGACATCTCAAGAAGAGTAGTTGCTGTGCTCATCCACTCTCCAGCCGATTTTGGAGGGAGGATGAGCAGGTGATCACAGAGCCTCCAGAGAACGCATGGAACAGTATCCATGTCATCCATCCCATCCCCGCTCCCGTGCCCGTCTCCCTCCCCCTCCTCTCCCTCCTCTTCCCAACCCTCAGCCCGAAGGAGGGGTGCTTGGTTTTGTTAGGACGTTCTAAGCGCTCTCAGGGGAGGGGGAATCGAGGTGGAAGAGGAGGAGTTTGGAGGGAGGACCAGGGCCAGGACGAGCACGAGGACGAAGACGACGACCCTGATGACGACGACATCGACGATGACGACGACGGCGACGGCGGCGGAGGCGACGACGACGACAACGACGGCGGCGACGGCCATGACGGCGGCGACGGCGGCGGCGGCGGATGCGACGCCGGCGACGGCGGCGGCGGCGACGAGGCTGTCTGCCTGTCGCGGGCGCCTCTCGCCGCAACCCCTGACCGCGGCGGGCGGCCCCTACGTAGACCCCGCGGCCTCCACGTGGGCGGGGGAGCCGCTGCCCGGTGGGCCCGCGCGCTCCGCCTCCGCTGCGGTGATGACGACGACGACGACAACGACGACGACGATGCCGACGACGACGACGACGACGGCGACAACGACGACGGCGGGAGGCCCTTACTTGGGCCCAACGGCCTCCCCGCGGGCGGGGGAGCCGCTGCCCGACGGGCCGGCGCGCTCAGCCTCCGCTGCGGCTTGGTGTCGCGTTGGCAGGACTGGGCGATGGTATAGTGATGTGCACCGGGGGGCACCACCGCATCCCATTCGACAAACCAGGACAACCGCCACCCGAAGGAGATACCAGATCCACCAGACCTGGTTTAGCGATTCTGGCCCATTTGGGCGGCTTCGGGGCCCAATCACTGTAGCTCCCAAGCTCCCGAAGAGGCTGCCAAGCGTGTGACCGGTGCGTCGACATGGACACGCGGAGGGCAAAGGCAAGGGGAGGAGCAAAAGAGGAGAAGGAGAAGGATTGTGAAGTGTGACCCAGGGCGCTGCTGATTCAAGACCAAGACCCAACTCCACAGGATGATTCGGACAAAAAAACAATCCCGAGTCCGATCTCTGAACTCCGTTAGGAAAAAGACCTTCGTATTTCAACCCTCGAGATTCGATCCTCGACCTTGGGAGGCGGCGGCGGCGAAGGCGACAACGATGACGACACGGCGACGACGACCACCACGACGACGACCACCACGACCACGACCACGACCACGACCACGACCACGACCACGACCACGACCAGGGCCACGACCGAGACCACGACGACACCGCCTCGGGGGCCCTGGCCGGCGCTGGCAGCAACTCCCAGGCCGGCGGTGGCGCCGACTCCGCGTGGCGGGGTCCGCCGTCGGCGTCCCGCATCCTGGGCTCGGGTGAGGAGGCTTTCCTCGCTCCTCCTCGCTCCTCCTTCTCGCTCCTCCTCCTCCTCCTCTTCCTCCTCCTCCTCCTTCTCCTCCTCCTCCTCCTTCTCCTCCATCTTGTCTTCCATTCCTTGTCCTCATAAATCGCCTCTCCCTGTCGCACCCCGAAGCCAGTTTCTAGGGCGGGCCGGGCGTCTTGCCTGAGACTTCTTCACCAGTCATGGCCCTGAAGCTTTAGAATCAGCAACAGTTTCACAAATGTGGAACTCACCCCAGCGCCACGCACATTCGTTTTGAATATTTGCCAGAGTTTCACAGATTGAGAGCGAATGGATTTCAAAATGTGGCTCTCACCTTATCGCCGCGAACATTCGTTGTACAAAGTTGCAGGCGCTTCACACATTGAGGGCGGTTCCTTTTCAAAATGTGGCTCTCGCCTTAGTGCCGCGCGCACTCGTCTCAAAATTTGCAAGGAGTTCCTCGGATTCCCATGATCAGCGTACCAGGATCTGTGATGGGAAGGCATCGGGATTATGAGGGTGCAACAATTACGTTGGTGCGCGGTGTTGAAGTCCCAAGGATGCTTTCTGGCACGATTCAGGATCATCAAGACGCAAGAGTCAATGCGTTCCATGGCGTTGGGATCCAGAGAACGATCCCGACAACCGTTTGAAGACCCTGAAACTTTCAGGGTCTTCAAACGGTTGTCTCCCAACGAGGCAGGTCCCTGTGGAAATGAATCGTTGTAGGGGCCTATGCAAAAAAGGGAGCTTGGAGGGAGAGCGTATTCCAACATCGTTGATGACTCTTGGGTTCACACTGGCCCTCCCCCTCCTGCTCCTCCTCATCATCTTCCGCCTCCTCCTCCTCCGCCTCATCCTCCTCCTCCTCCTCCTGTTCCTGCTCCTGCTCATTTGCACAACAACTGAAGGTCTGCGCTTCATTTCCACATGTTGCGCATTTCGCGCGGCGAGCAAGCTCGCAGACCTGTGACATGAGCCTCTTGTTCCAAGCTCTCCACGTCTGTTCGGCAAGTTCAGTCAGATGTTGTCCCCGTGTGTTTTCCTTTACGCTGCACATGTGCGAACAGTCTCTGCAAGTCTTTTCTAACCTCCTCCACATGACGGTCGTCAGTGTCAAACAGTTCACGGTTCAATCGTTGCCATTGTGCTCGCAATCCATGCCGATGTCGACGTAGTGCGCCACATCTGTCGTCACGAAGTGGCGCTGCTTCTCTTGGTTTGCAAACTTTCTGTCCAACTTCTCGTAATCTGGATTCTGCGCGCTTAGAAAACCGACGGGGGAGCTCGGGCATCATATTCTGTTTATAGAATGCTCGATGCCGCGTTTCATGTATCCTTCCAAGTTCTCAAACAAACGTTGCTTAGTATGTGGGTCCATGCCAGCGAAACCATCCATCAGCGAGTCCATACAACAGTCTAGCAGAACTGTTGTATTCGTCGGGGGGTGCAGCAGCCAGTAAGAAGTTCAGATGCAACCGTAGATGGCATCGTCTTTGCGTCCCAGTAGGGAAACAGATGCAGTCCACCAGGCGACGATGTCCATGATATCCGTGACATGTGCCCATCTTCTGGGCCGTGTTTGTTGCCCACCAGTGGTGCAACTCTGAAATGTCAATATATTCACCAACGACTTGTTCTCTGCGCGCACCGTCCCTATCCACAACGCTATCTCCACGGGTTGTGGCCGTCCTCGGGGCCCGAGCTGCACTCCCATCCCGTGATTCAAACCGATACCAGAGATGAGTACGCATCCATGCGAATAGCTTCAATATTATGTTACCATACGTAATGGCCGGAGAAGCTCGAGTAGGGGGAGGCAGAACACATGCTCCGATGAACGTGAAGTCGTGAGAGCGGCTCGCGATGCGTACTGCGAGGCGTCGCCCCGCCAAAGCAGCGGGTGGTAGTCGGACTCGTTTCACACATTTCTGTTTCGTCGTTTCTTCCCACATGACATCATGGTGGCTTTCTTTTTACATCTTGTATCTATCCTACATCTGAGACCAGGTCGGCACTGTTCAGCTCGTAGATCCGTTCGCCTCTGTGTACCTGTCAGAATACTTGCGTCGCAAGATTCTGCTTCCGACACCATATTATACACTCTCGAGACTCGTGTGGCTGACAGGGGCGGGGCTGCTGCAGCGCCTGCCCCTGTGGCAAACGCTGCGAGAAGAAGCTCCCAGGGCCTCGCCGCCATCAGAAGGCCGCCATTGCAGAGTGCCTTCACCCGCGCAGGTGATGGCGCTCGCAAGGTCGGTACCAGCGTGGACGTCTTGTGCATCTGCAAAGCCGAAGCGGCTACAACGACGACGAAGAAGACGGCGACGCAAACGACGACGACGATGACAACGGCGGCGACGGCGACGGCAACGGCGACGGCGACGGCGACGGCGACGGCGCTGGCGATGGCGACGGCGACGACGACGACGAAGACGACGACGATGACGACGGCGACGGCGACGGCGGCGACGGCGGCGGCGACGACGGCGGCGGCGGCGACGGCGGCTGCGGCGGATGCGGCGGCAGCGGCGGCGACGACGGCGACGACGGCGACGACGACGACGACGACAGCTGCCGAGCGGCGGCCGCAAAGCGGGCCCGCCGGTCCTGCCGAGCAGCGCGCCCAGGTCCTGGCGGGCGGAAGGGGGGGCGAGGCGCCGCGGCCGCCATGCGGGTGGGCGTCCACGGCCTACCGAGGAGGGAGCTGCACCATCAGTCGGGAGCGGCGATACGCTGTCACACGTGTACGTTCTGCGCGGGGCATCCGCGGAAAACGCCCCGTGTCCGCGGGGCCGCGGTGCCAGGGCCAGGCCCGCGAGGCCGCGGATGCGGATCTGTTTTTCGCCCACGGATCTGAAAAAGACGACCCTGAACAAGCATTAGTTCCCGGAAGTTTGCGAGGATTCCAGAGATCGGGAACGGACACCCCCTCCCCAGAGCCGGAGACGCTGCCGGTGGGGGCCAGGCGCCAGCCCACAGTCCTGAGCGAAGAAGACATGGGGTGGCCGGCGGGTTGGGCCGAAGGCCACTGGGAACTTTTTCTGGAGGAAGGGACAGCGATAGCCAGACAGTCTGGCACGGCACGCAATCCCTCTGGCAAGTTACGGGGGCGGCGGGTCGAAGACTCCTACGGCGAAGCACCGCCGCCACCTGCCTTTTGAAAACGCACAGGCGGCCAAACGTTGGGCCTGTATGTTTCCCCAGCCGTTGTGGAACCCTTCGGGAGAACACTTGGGAGAGGAAGAGAAAGGAGGAGGAGAGGGCGAGAAGGAGGAGGAGAAGGAGGAAGAAGAAGAAGAAGAAGCAGAAAAAGGGGGGGGGGGGGGGAAAGGCCTTTTGATGCCCTCTTGGGACCTCCTGGGAGTTTCCCGGGGGCCTCTCAGGGGCCTCTGAAGGGCCTCCTCTCCTGGGGACTTCCTGGGGCCGCTTGGTGGTGGGGGTCTCTTGGGGGCCGCTTTGGGAGCCTCCAGGGGACCTCCTGGCCGTTACGACCATATGGGAGTCCACGGGGCCTGAGATCCCAGCGTTGCAAAGTCTTCACCAGGGTTTTTTTTTCGCCCCGTTTCGGGCCCTCGGACCCTCACAGATCGATCCATCTCGAGATATGACGCAGAAAGATGGGGTCCGAGACTCTGGTCGTGAATGTTTGCGATGTTCATTTTTCCAAACCCTCCTATGGTTGGGTACTCGTTTTGAATAGAGCAGTGTGGTCGCCCCGTCCTCCTCCTCCTCCCCCCCTCTCCTCCCCTCCTCCTCTCCTGTTTCCTGTGTTCCCCTCTCCTCTTCTCTCGTGCCGTCGGGCTGCGATCTGCGCAGCTGTCGCCACGTTCGTGGGCTCCTGGGAGGCCCAGCGGGGGTACGTCCCACGCGGACCACCTCGGGACCTCGCCACCCCCTGGGGGGCTTGCGATCTGCGCAACGGTCCCCACTTTCGTGGGCTCCTGGGAGGCCCAGCGGAGGTACCTCGCCGCCCCCTGGGGGACTCGCGATCTGCGCAACTGTCGCCACTTTCGTGGGCTCCTGGGAGGCCCAGCGGGGGCACGTCCCACGCGGACCACCTCGAGACCTCGCCGCCCCCATGGGGGGCTTGCGATCTGCGCAACTGTCGCCACTTTCGTGGGCTCCTGGGAGGCCCAGCGGAGGTGGGTCCCACGCGGACCACCTCGGGACCTCGCCGCCCCCTGGGGGGCTTGCGATCTGCGCTACTGTCGCCACTTTCGTGGGCTCCTGGGAGGCCCAGCAGAGGTGGGTCTTTCGCGGACCACCTCGGGACCTCGCCACCCCCTGGGGGGCTTGCGATCTGCGCAACTGTCCCCACTTTCGTGGGCTCCTGGGATGCCCAGCAGAGGTGGGTCCCACGCGGACCACCTCGGCACCACGCCGCCCCCTGGGGGGCTTGCGATCTGCGCAACTGTCGCCACTTTCGTGGGCTCCTGGGAGGCCCAGCGGAGGTGGGTCCCACGCAGATCACCTCGGGATCTCGCCGCCCCTTGGTGGGCTTGCGATCTGCGCAACTGTCGCTACTTTCGTGGGTTCCTGGGAGGCCCAGCGGAGGTGGGTCCCACGCGGACCACCTCGGGACCTCGCCGCCCCCTGGGGGGCTTGCGATCTGCGCAACTGTCGCCACTTTCGTGGGCTCCTGGGAGGCCCAGCGGGGGTGGGTCCCACGCAGATCACCGGGACCTCGCCGCCCCCTGGGGGGCTTGCGATCTGCGCAACTGTCCCACTTTCGTGGGTTCCTGGGAGGCCCAGCGGGGGTGGGTCCCACGCGGACCACCTCGGGACCTCGCCGCCCCCTGGGGGGCTTGCGATCTGCGCAACTGTCCCCACTTTCGTGGGCTCCTGGGAGGCCCAGCGGAGGTGGGTCCCACGCAGATCACCTCGGGACCTCGCCGCCCCCTGGGGGGCTTGCGATCTGCGCAACTGTCGCTACGTTCGTGGGTTCCTGGGAGGCCCAGCGGAGGTGGGTCCCATGCGGACCACCTCGGGACCTCGCCGCCCCCTGGGGGGCTTGCGATCTGCGCAACTGTCGCCACTTTCGTGGGCTCCTGGGAGGCCCAGCGGAGGTGGGTCCCACGCGGATCACCTCGGTACCTCGCCGCCCCCTGGGGGGCTTGCGATCTGCGCAACTGTCGCCACTTTCGTGGGCTCCTGGGAGGCCCAGCGGAGGTGGGTCCCACGCGGATCACCTCGGGACCTCGCCGCCCCCTGGGGGGCTTGCGATCTGCGCAACTGTCGCCACTTTCGTGGGCTCCTGGGAGGCCCAGCGGAGGTACGTCCCACGCGGACCACCTCGGGACCTCGCCGCCCCCTGGGGGGCTGCGATCTGCGCAACTGTCGCCACTTTCGTGGGCTCCTGGGAGGCCCAGCGGAGGTACGTCCAACGCGGACCACCTCGGGACCTTGGGGGGCTGCGATC
>CAUYUJ010004836.1:231631-244131 GCA_963575745.1 Prorocentrum cordatum
CGGGGGCGGCCTAGACAGTACTTCACCCCTGGCAGCGGGCCCGGGGCGGCGGACAGGGGGAGAACATGCAATTCGTCGTAACGATCGTATGCTGCCACTACCCGTGGCGTTGTGGCTCTCAGCCTAGGGGGGTCAACAAGCAGTCTGCCATCCCAGGAGGCTGGGGAGTTTACCGCGAGGCCATCATGTAGGGGGGGGAGGGGCTGGCCTCGAACGCAGCGAGGACGATGAGGAGCAGGAGGAGACGGATGGCTGCATCATTTCCGACCCTGGAGCCCACAGCGACAGCAGCGACACGAGGAGGAGGGATCCTTCGGGCAAGATTCGGAGCGCTCTGTCTGCATGCTGGAGGCACCAGGCTGTCGAGAGAGAGAGTGAGAGAGACAGGGAGAGAGGAGGGGGGCCGACCTCGAGCAGAGGAGCAGAGAACGACATGGGCACAGGCACGGGGCCGCGAGGATTCCAGGGGGGGCGAGGGCGTCCGCGCTGGACCCGCCCTCCTGGCGCCGACCCACGGAACCCGCGCCGACCCCCGAGTGCTCACGCGTAGCCTGCCCGCGCTCGGGCGCCCGTTCCCCGTGCGTGCTTCGGCTCGGTGCGTCTCAGTGGAGCGACATCGCGCAGCGACCTCACGCGGTGGCTCACGCGGGCCGCGGGCGCGGCACAGTGCCCTGTGAAACGAGGGCGCTTTTTTACGCGCGACCGCACGCGAGGAGCCTGCGCGCGAGCGTCTCGTCGCAGTCGAACCCGCCGATTCGCGTCGCGCACTTGTTCTGCAGGGTGCTCCGAGATGCTCCTCGATGGCCCTCGCCGGGAAAGGGTGCACGCGTCCGAGCGATGCCAGGGCATGCAGGCAGTGCCTCGTTCCCCGATGGAGGGCAGCGGAGCCGCCGCCGAAGCAGCGCCTCTCGCGGATCGGGGATCCTGGAGGGCCGAGGCCCGCGGAGGTCGAGGCCCCAGGGAGCGAGCATCGAGGATCCTTCCCCGCGTTCCTCTCCTCCTGCGCTTCGCTCCTCGCTCCTTTTCGCCCGTCCCTCCAACTCCTCCTCCATCTTCTACCTCCTCCTCCTCCTCCTGATCATCACTATCATCAGCATAACAACCATCATCAGCATCAGCACCATCATCATCATCATCATCAGCAGCATCATCAGCATCATCGCCATCTACATCCTCCTCCTCCTCATCATCATCAGCAGCATCGTCAGCATCATCATCAGCATCATCAGCAGCAGCAACAGCAGCATCGGCATCAGCATTAGTATCATCATCGTCGTCAGCATTGTCATCACCGACATCATACGCCATGATCATCATCACAAACACCACCATCATCACCAGAATACACGATGCATCATCATTCATCATCGTCATCATCCTCACCACAATCATCATCACCATCGCACCATCAACATCAGCAACAACAGCATAATCAAAATCATCACCGTCAGCATTACCATTTTCATCATGGTCGTCGTCATCATGCATCACGACAAGCATCAGCATCCAGCATCATCATGGGCATCAGCATCAGCAGAAGCATCATTATCATCAGCAGCATCACACAGCAATATGATCCCCATCGTCATCATCATCAGCATCATCATCCTCATCAGCACCATCATCATCACCACCAGCACCGCCACCACCACTATAAAAATCGTCATCACCACCGCATCACCACCTCATCATCATCATCGTCATCATGATCAGCATCATCATCATCAGCAACAGCATCATCATCAGCATCATCATCATCGTCATCACCATAATAATCATCATCATCATCATCATCATCATCATCATCATCAGCATCATCATCATCATCATCATCATCATCATCATCATCATCATCATCATCATCATCATCATCATCATCATCATCTTCATCAACATCATCATAAGCATCATCCGAATCCGCATCATCATCATCAGAATCGTGTTCATGGTGGGCGTCGTCATCGTCGTCACCACGATACATCTTATGTCATCACCACCATCACCATCCATGATCATCATCATCATCATCATCATCATCATCATCATCATCGACATCATCACCATCAGCCGCATAACCTTGAGCAGCAAATACCATCATCGACAACAACAGCATTACCATCATCATCAGCATCATCACCGATCACCATCATCATCAATGTGACCATCAACATCACCATTATCAGCATCACCATCATAATCGGTATCATCATCATCATCAGCATCATAATCATCATCATCATCATCATCATCATCATCATCATCATCATCATCATCGTCACCATCATCAGCATCATCCCCCTCCTACCTCTTACGACCTCCTCCATCATTATGCTCTTCCTGCTCTTCCTGCTCCCGCTCCTCTTTTTCCTTCTCCTCCTCTTCCTCCGTCTCCTCAAAGACCGAGGATCGATTGGCGGCCCGCACGAAGGGGTGTCCGCCAGGGAGGCAGCCGAATGAGGGGGTTCTAAGAAGAGAGGGGCGTTCTCAAAAGGGCCTGGAGGCTTTCTGGGGAAACTGGGAAGGAATCTGAGAAGGCCCCCGCCATCCCAGAGGCCCCACCTTATGACGCCGCCCTCGCGCAGCCCCCCTTTGTTCGCCACCAAGGCGTCACGGAGGAGCGTCCTCAAAGATCGAGGACCTTGGACGGGGAGGGGGTCCGGCGACGGGAGAGAAACCGTCCGCACACGTCTGGGGATGCGTTTGCATGATTCGCCGCCCTCTGGGCTGTCCACCTGGTGCCGGCCCTCCTGGCCAAGATAGGGGCAGGTGTATGGCCGGCGCCACCCGATGCCGATAACAAATTTCATGCCCCCGCGCCTCAGTCAGATCCTCGAGCCATGTGCAGGATTGTCGAAACTGCAAGGATCAGCGCAGTATCTTCCCCAGCCTGAATGTTCAGTCCGAGCTTCCACTTGGTTCCCCCCCACCCTATAGTCGCCACTGGCGGGTCCGACTCGCTCGTCGACTTGTAGAACCTGACGTCCCAGCCGGGCAAGGAGTAAGAGACGCAGTAATAGATCATGTCTTGGTCGCGCTCACGCCCGCGGTAAATCCGCCATCCCCCGCCGAGCTGGTCCTCTTTGATCGTGAAGAGCGCATCGTCGTTGTCTTTGGAACCGGGGGGCAAAATCCGGAACGACAAACGCCGCTGGAACCACACGTTTTTTGACGCGCGGATCTTGAACAGTTCTTTGCCCGAATCGTCGTATGCATGCATGCTCTGATGTCCGAAGGAGCTGGACTGCCACTTCCCTTTCAAATGGGCTATCGTCGACTTTGGTCGACCGTACGCAGGGTGCCACGTCGGATCGACTTCAAACACGCGCCCTCCATGCTCGACCTTCTCGAATTTCCACACGTACTCTTTCGTGTACGGACTGTTTCGCCAATGCTCGGTATTCTTCACCTGGTAAACCGCGCCAGGTGGCGGCACCATTGAGGGAACCAAAGCCTGCCCCGGCAGTCCTCGCTCCAGTGAGGCAAGGCCTGGCATTTTGAAACCTGGGTCCTCTGGCTCCGGATCTCGAACACGTGCCACGCTCAAACCTCCCAGCGATGCTGATGCATTCGTGAGACACTCTTGGAGGCAGCCGGGGGGTCTGAGCTGGATGAGCCCAGAGAACATCGGCCAACGAGAGGGGGATGACGGCAAATCCGCTCAACATCGGTCAAGAGACCCCTCCCCAAGTCGAAACTGACACACTTTTCTAGCCCAGTCCAGCCGTGGCGACACCGGATGGTTGCGTGATGATCGATCCCTAGCGATAGAAACATGAATGCCCATGTTGGACATAAACTGACACCTCTCTGTCAATAGATTGTTGATTCTGAGCCACGTCTACTTCGCAGAGTGGGGGGGGGCTGGCTGGTAAGGGGCATGCCACTCCTTGACAAAAGCATTTCCCCGATTTGTGGCCGCCGCGATCGCCGCGGCGACCTGTAAAACCGACCCAGAAGGTCGGCTCGAGGTCGGATATCGCGCAACGCAATAAGGCCCTTCTGCTGGCCGGAACCAGTGTTGGTCCCCGGCCGGCTCCAAAGACGGCTGCCCTCTCCAGCCAGAGCCAGCGGGCTCCCGACTGCGGCGTGCACGGAGGCGGCGGCCTCGGCATCGGAGGTCCCCTCGCCAACCGCGCCGTAGCTGGCAGAGAACCGGGCACCCGCTGCATATGCTACCAAGAAAGCAGCAGCCCACACAGGCACCAGAGCGGAGGGCATCGCGCGGGTCACGGGAGTGGGGCGCCCCCTGCCGCGAGGATGGGTTTAGCAGGCCGCGGCGAACATGTTACAATTTCTCGAGGGTGGTCTCAGCCAGACTGGCTACGGAGAAGAGGGGGGGGAGAACCTGGAACAAAAACCTGGAAAGCCGTGGAAGCACGAGTAGCAATTGTCCCTCGAGCCGCTGCCGGGGGTGAGGGTGGTGAATTCAATGCAGGGTCGAGCCTCGCGTGAAGAAAAAAACTGTGTTCCGCACGCGCGTTGTTGTCATGCTGGTGGCGCATGGTATTGGCATGTCCTGAGTTGTACGCGGCTGAGCTAGTGGCGTGCATGATTGGCATGTGTTCATGATGTCAGTGTTTGATATAGGGTTTCGGAGTATGATCATGGTGCGTGTTGGTGCTGCATGTTCGAAATGTGACTGTGCTAGTGGCGTTGGTTACTAATGCCTGGTACACTGAAATTGGTACAAAGTATTGCTAGGCGGTCTTGTTGTCTGTGCGTGATACCTGTTATTGTAGATGATATTGGTGGATGGCGTTGATGTGTGATGGTAATGGCTGCTGTTAGCGTATGTCATTAATGTGCGTGATGTCTACCTGCTTCCAGATGTTGGACGGAAGTATGTCAATGACGTCTGTCGTTGCTGCCTGCTTGTGCATGTGTTTGATGAATGCTCTTTCTGTCTCCGTATGAAGTGTGTTAGGCTTGTGAGCTGTCGATGTGTGTGATCGATGTATGTGCGCGTTGCCTGTCGCTGGCGCTTGCTCATGTCGCTGGGGCCAGCCCATGTGAAAGCCATTGAGGTATGTTCTGGGTGTCTGTTGACGGCGTGATGTCGTGACGCCTGGACAGCGTGACGCCGTGACGTCTTCCCGATGGGACTCGGCGAGGCGGGATCCCCAGTGGCCCTCCAGGGGACCCGGAGACCGGCGGCCGCCGCATGCCGGGTGGGCGAGGCGCGGCGGGAACCCTCTCCTGACAGTATGGCATCCCGAGCCTGTCGGGTGGACAACGTATAGGGCGAGGGCCGAGGGGGATACTCCGAGCAAAAAGTGCGGCGGGCATCGGCAGGGGTTGGAGATCAATGACAGTTGCCCCTCGGAAGGCGGGAGGAGAAGGATGGAGGACGAGGAGGAGGAGGAGGAGGTGGAGGAGGGGGGAAACAAAAACTCGCGGATCCCCTCCTCCTGCCTGCATGTCGAGCCCGCTGTGGCAGTGAACCCACGCTTGACACGCGCGCGCGTGCGCGCGCACGAGTGCTGTCAGGGCACTGTGCCCAGCATGCAAATGCTTTGCTAGCCCACCCTCGTGGGCACGAGATCTACTTTGTCGGTTATGCTGACGACAACGTTGCCTGCAGTAATATTTCGTGCCACAAGTGCGGCTCACTCGGCGAATCAGGTTCCAGAGGTTTTCAGAAAGATTACCCTCGGGTGTGCCCGAACAACGGCAAACCTTTGCAACTACAAAGAGCTTCTAAGAGGCAAACGAACCTACCTCGCTTTTGACCACCATCGCTCCCAAGCGGGAATCAAGACATACCAAGTGACCCGCAGGGTGGCAGGCAACGGTCACGCTGCTTGACGAGGCCGCGCATGGTGTGGCTTGGCTTTGACTGGAAGCGAAAGCGGCGCAGGCACGGTCGGGAACTTTTTCGAAGCGTGTCGCCGCAGCGGCACCGGCGACACGCTATCCCCTGCGAGCGGATAGCGTGTCGCTCCGCTCTGCGGGCTGGGAGGCTCGGAAAGCCTCGGAACGCCGTCCCCTGGGGTCCGCGAAAGGGATAGCGTGTCGCTCCAAAGCTTTGTGGGCCAGAAGCAGCGAAACGACGCACTATCCATCAGTTCCTGACCGTAGGTAATTCACCATCTGAGCTGTTGACGGCAGGCACCCGAAAGGAGGAGCTGATCCTGCGGTGACTTTGAAGCGGCCCCCGCCCCTCGCCCAAGCCGCGAGAGATGTGCAGGAGGCGAGCCCGCTCGCACGGGGCCGCAGGCTCTGGAGACAACCCAACTGGACCAATCTGCGTGCTGGTCCTCCTCCTCCTCCTCCTCCTCCTCCTCCTCCTCCTCCTCCTCCTCCCCCTCCTCCTCCGCCTCCGCCTCCGCCTCCTCCTCCGCCTCCTCCTATTCCCTGTCCTCCCTCTCTTCTCCTTCTCCCCTGATCCTCCTCCACCTCCTTCTTCTGCGAAGACCTCCGACGTCGAAGACGACGACGGCGGCGGCGGCGGCGACGACGACGACAAAGAGGAGAAATAGAGACCATCGCCATCGAGCAAACGTCGGCGAAGGCCCACCCATGGGCGGTGGCACGCCCGAGCGCCTCCCGGCACCACACGACGCCCGGGCGTACAACCGCCCATGGGCAGGTCCAGCGTCGATCCAAGAAATCCGCGCGGAGCTCCGAAAGTGCATGGTTGCGTAGTTCCCCAAACATGCTTGAGCACAAAGGGGTTCCCAACTGGTGATAAGGATTGCGTGCTCCGAAAGCCCTGCTGGCATTGCGGATGCACGGTGGTAGTAGTCGTGCACTCATTCGGTGAAAGCATCGGATAAGAATCTTTGAATGAGGGACCCAGGGTCTGGAAGCCGGTCGAACTCCAATCGTGGATTCGCTATGGACACTACCGCCGCCCTCATCAGATGAGGAATCCTCCAAGGTCTGAATGAAGCCTCCTGGGCGAATTCGTTAACGAATGCCCCATACCGTACCTGGAGTCGACGTTGGGGATACGTGTGAGCGCGGGCAGACAATCTCGACGTCGCCGTTGCTCGGAAAGGCGTGAGCGGGGAGCACGAGGGTCTGAGGCCCCTCCAGGGCTCCGGTGCTCCGGAGGGGCCCTGGATCTGGCCGCAATATCCTCGCGATCCGCCAAAAACGCCGGCCACGGCATCCCAAGGTGAACGACGATCAAGAACGAGTCTGACGCGAGGTGGCACAACGACACTGCGCAGAAACTTACGCGGGCCGCCAGCGCGGCACGCTATATTGAAGACGAGCGCGCTCACGCGCGACCTTACGTGGGCAGCTTACGCACCAATGTCGGCGCAGACGACCCCGGTGTTTTGCGTCGCTCAATTTGGATTAAGTCGGCCGAAAATTCGGCTGGCGGGTTCAGGAAACCCTGAACCAAAAAACCTCGCCATCTCTTGGGAGGCCGAGGTTTACTTCCGTCTGCTTCCGCCAGCGGAGCCGGTTCTCTTTTACTTCTGCCGCCTTCCGCCGCCTTCCACCGAGGAAGCGATGACAATTCCTTCGGTCCTCGAAGGCGAAGCTGGTTCCCAAACGCCTCGCATGCGTGCTTTCTGGAACGGCGGCCGCGGCGGCAACGCCCGCCTGCCGCGAAGGCGGCCGCGACGGCGGCGGCCGCCACGACGAGACGGCGACGGCGACGGCGACGACGGCGGCGACGACGGCGACGACGGCGGCGACGGCGGCGAAGGCGGCGACGGCGGCGACGGCGACGACGGCGGCGACGACGACGAGACGGCGACGACGGCGACGACGACGGCGACGACGAGACCACCTGCCCACGGCGGCGGCCGCGGCGGCGGCGGCGCTCCTGCGGGCCTCCCTCCGCGGGGGGCCCGGGCTCCCGGGCGTCCCCCGCGCCCGGAGCGGGGCGCGGCGAGGGGTCGCCTGCTCGCGGGGCGGCCGCCGCCCAGGAAGAAACGGGAGGAGGAGCAGGAGGAGGAGGAGGAGCAGGAGCAGGAGGAGGAGGACGAGAAGAGGAGGAGGAGCAGGGCCGCGGCGAGCGTGCGAGCGAGCCACCAATGCGGAGCAGCCTCGGGGCCTATCCGAGGCTGGGGCTGGGCGAGGCCGCGGCATCTCTCTCTCTCTCTCTCTCTCTCTTTCTCTCTCTCTCTCTCTGTCTCTCTTTCTCTCTCTCTCTCTCTCTCTCTGTGCGTGTGTGTGCACTGTAGGCACGGGCGGTGAGGATGCGCGGGAAGGACGCAAGGGCCTTGGAAAGCCATGTCGACACCTCTCGAGCGGGGCTCGGCCAGCGAGAGTGGCCAAGGATGGGCCGAATCGATAGGATGCAAAGGCAACGTTGGAAAATCGATCATCGTTACTATCAAGGTTGGCTGTATGTGCAGCCAGTCTCCACTTCCGAGAGCCAGAACAAGACGTGCTCCCCTTGTTTACTGCAGGGTCTTGCGCCGGGTCAACGAGGCGACAGGTCAGACACGAGCTGAGACAGGTGAGCAATTTACCGGACAAGACTTGGCGCTTGTCCGGTAAATTTACTGATGTAGGCTGGAAAAGAACTACCACAAGACGCTAACGAGACATGGTAAGGAGCAACTACCTATGGGGTTGACTGGGCGCTCAAGGGCCTGGGCGATGGCACAACAGAAACGAAGGGGATACGCGGCAGCTTGGGCAGTCAGGTGGATGCCCCTAACGTGCCCGTGAGGATGGTGCGGGGCTGCCCTGCAAGAAAGCAAAATCCTCGACGCCCAGACAGCCGGCAAGAGGGGGGCTGCAGCAACTGATGCAGACGCAGGGCCGTACAAATCAATGACCCAGCGCGCCCCTTAGGCCGGGCACGCGTCCTGAGCGGCAGCCCCAGGGGCTGCGCCCACGAGGCTCAGGGCGTGCCAAATCAGACGGCGCCCGCCACTCGGCTGGTGAGCCAGCCCTTCAGGGTGGCCCTGAACTCGGGGCCCAGGCGGTTTTCGCCTGGACCGCGGCAAGGGTCGAGATTCAATGCCGCCAACCGGCGCCTTTTCAGCGCCCCCGTAAGATGCACGGAGCCAGCGAACAGCTCCAGCGCCACCCGCCGCATCCGCCCATACCAAATGGCGTCCTTCAGCCTCCTCTTCAGGGGAGCGCTGAGACGCCAGCTAGCAGCGCGCAGCGGGCCGCTTCAGGACCCGCCTGCCCGCCGACGGCGGCGCGGGGCCGAGCATCCTGAGCACCGCTGCTGGCACCTGGCTGAGGATGCCCGCCCTCTGGAAGCCGTGCTTCAGGAGCGGCGCGAGGTGAACCTCGACCAGCCTCCCGAAGTTGAACGCGACTGCGTTGACCCTCGCTATCTTGTCCAGACGGGCGCTCTCCTTGCCGCAGCGCCGCATCGACGACGGCAATGCCCGTGGCCCCTTCCGCTGCACCTCGCGAGGGCGCGGCGGTCCGTCATCATGTCGTCCGAGGCCCCCCCCCGTGGCACAAGCTGTGCGGGTAAGGCCGCAGCGAAGCCAGGCTTAGCGCCTTACACGCGGCCTTGAACTGCAATGCGATGTCCTGCAGCGCGAAGCTCCGCAGCGACAACCCGACTGCAGTGGCCTGGCGCAGTGCGTCCAGCATCGGCCACCGCAGGGGCTGCCGCCACCCGAGGTACAGGGAGTCGAGTCCTGCCGGGAGCCCGTCGTCGCCATGCAGCTGCAGCCCCCGAGGCCCGGGGGAGGATTGGCACCGACTTCTTGAACATGGCGGACGCGACGTGCGCGATGGCCGCCATCGTCTGCGACCCGATGTTGCACGCAGCCCTGGTCAAGTAGTGGTCCGAGGAGTATTGAGCGAGCACCAGGTCGAGCTCCTCGTGGGTTTTCCAGCGCAGATGGTGCAGTCCGCACCACTGCACGAAGTTCTGCGGCAGCTGGCGATAGCTCCGATCGGTGTTCGAGCGCACGGCCAAAGTCCCAACAGGGTCAACCCCGCCACCAAGGACCGCTCGATCACGTTTTGCTCGGCCAACCTCCTCCTCGAGAGCGGTTCTTTATCTTCGGCGATGACGGGCGTCATGGGGGAGGGGGGGAGGGGGGCAAGGGGGGGGTATGACGTAACCCCCCCCCCGCTGTGTAGCTCCGGCACCGCAGCCGCGCCCGCGCGCGCGACGCGACGAGCGACGAGCGACGAGAGACGACGACGACGACGACGACGACGACGACGACGACGACGACGACGACGACGACGACGACGCGAGCAGCATGTAGGTGGCGATATGCCCCACTGCGCCTGAGGACACCACAACGCTCGCGTGCAACACAGCGCGCGCGTGTATACCAAAGCGCCTGCGTACACCGCAACAACCGTCTGCAACGCAGCGCCTGTGTACACCACAGTGCTTGCGTACACTACAGCGCTGGCGTACACGTGCACACCGCAACCACCATGTGCAACACAGCGCCTGTGTACACCACAGTGCTTGCGTGCACCGCAGCGCCTGTGCACGCCACGGCGCGTGTCTACACCACAACATCCGCGTGCAACGCAGCGCTGGTGTACACCACAACGCCTGCGTGTATAGGACAGGTAGAAGGAACATGTACGTGAGGATCTGCTGCGGACACCTAGACGCCACGCCAGGAAAGTGCTGATAATCGAATGCGACGTTTTTCCCTCCTCCCCCCTCCTCCACCTCTACCGCCTCCTCTTCCTCCTCCTACTCCTCCTCCTCCTATCATCCTCCTCCTCCTCCTCCTCCTCCTCCCCCTCCTCCTCCCCTCCTCCTCCTCTTCCTCCTCCCTCCTCCTGCTGCTGCTCCTCCTCCTCCTCCTCCTCCTCCTCCTCCTCCTCCTCCTCCTCCTCCTCCTCCTCCTCCTCCTCCTCCTCCTCCTCCTCCTCCCCCCCTTCCTCCTCCGTACCCCCCGTCGGGCGGGTTGGCGCTACAGCGCACGTGCGCATCTCAGCGCGCACCGCATAATGGTCTATTGGGTCGGTCCACTTAGTTCTCGGACGGCCAATTTACCTGGAGCCTCCTGGACGCAGACGGGAGGAGTTAGGGTGATGCGGGCGGACTCGGGAGGACTCGTAGACTCCAGCGGCGCTCCGTTGACCATAAGGATTAGTTTCTATTGTTTTTGGTGAAATCCACAAACGCTCCATTCTGTCATAAGGATTCGTTCTAACATTCTATATACAACAATGGTGCTGTGTTGCACACGGTTGCTGTGGTGCACACAGGCACTGCAATGCATGCAGGCATTGTGGTGTACACTGGTGCTGTGTTGCACACGGCCGATGTGGTGTACGCAACCGCTGTGGTGTGCGCAAGAGCTGTTGTGCCCACAGGCACGGTGGCACAAAACTGACGCTGTGTTGCACGCGGCTGCTGTGGTGCACATAAGCGGTGTGGTGTACACAGGCGCTGTGGTTCACGCAGGCACTGTAGTGTACACATGTGTTGTGGTGCAAATCGCAACCTACATGCTGGCGCTACCCGTCCTCCGTCATTCCTAGGCACTCCCATACGCCGCCGGCGCGAAACGTGACGTCATCGACCCCCTTTCCACCCCCCCTAGATGATTGCCGTCATCGGCCCGGAATAAACAACAGGCTTCAGCCGCGTCCGCGCGCACGACGACTATGAGCGACGAGCGACAAGCCACGGGCGACGACGATGACGACGACGACAACGACGACGACGACGATTCCGGACCAGACTCCTATGCGGATTCCTACGCGGACACCTACGCGGATCCCTATGCGCACGGCGGCAGTGCCCGGAGCACACTGGGGGGGGGGGAGCGTTACGTCATGGGGGGGGGGAGCGGGGGCCATGACGCCCGTCATGCCCCAAGCAATAAAGAAACGGTCTCCTCCTCCTCCTCTTCCTCCTCCTTGTCCTCCTCTTCCTCCTCCTCCTCCTTTTCTGGGCAGCTGCCGCCAACGCACTGGGCACGCATGATCTCACGGCGCTCTTGGCGCCGCCGAGGCTCCCCGCGGCGGCCACCACGGCTGCCTTGAGCAGCGCCCGGCCGCGAACCAAGCATCGCGCGCCCCCTGGTGAACCAGTCGCACTGGCCGCGGCTGACGAAGTCAGGGGGATTGCGTTCCGACGCCACCCACCGCGCCCACAGCCGAGCCAGTAGAGACAAACTAAGCGCGCACACGTACACACACACACACACACATTCACACAAACACACACACACACATTCACACACACACACACACACCACACACAAAACACACACACAACACACACAACACACACACACACACGCCCAAGGCATCGCCGAAGGCGTTTGCTCTTGGCCAGGCCCTTGACTACCCCGAGGGCGAGCCGCAGGTTCTTTGCTATGACCAAGAAACAGTTCCCGACACCGCCAGTCCGAAGCCGATGCCGATAGGCCCAGGAGAAAATGTTTGCACCACACCAAACACCTTGACTACAGCAGGCGGCCTTCAGTCCAGCGCGGCCGCGAGCTCTGCAGGCATGGACCTCGTCGAACCAGGCGAGGAAGCCCGCGAGCCCACGACGAACTGACCTGGCTCCCGGGAAAATGCCCAAGTTTGGGGGCCCCTGCAGGAGAATGGGGGCCTTGGAAATCTCG
>CAUYUJ010004836.1:246631-339131 GCA_963575745.1 Prorocentrum cordatum
GGAGGAAGAGGAGGGAGGAAGTGGAGGAGGACGAAGACGAAAACGAGGAGGAGGACGACGACGAAGAGCAGCATATGGATAAGGCCTTTGGGGGTCCCTGTCCTGCTTTGCTCGAAAGCGCGGCGGACGAGGGGAGGAGAAAGGGGAAATGAGCCGACGGAGCCAGCCGAAGCCAGAAGCCAAGGCCCCAAACCAAGGGGGGAAAGGAAACGGGGGGATGCCGCCGAAAGGCGACAGCCGCAGCACCCACGGGGTGCCGAGCGCAGGCCAGCCAGCGCTCCCATGCACCTAATGATTTTCTGCTGTGTTGTAACATGGCATGAAACACAGACGCGTGTGCAAACACTGAACGAATGTGCGAAATTATGTTGCGTGACAATCAAATCTAAATGCAAACAGGTACCCGCATTTCCTGACAGCGCGAACTGCGATCCATGACTCAAATGCCGAAGAAGCTTCTTCCATTGAGCTAATTGCCCCTAGTTGGTTGTGGATTGCACCCGCTGTCACGTCTCCATCTTCCGATGCCAACAGGACGTCGAAAACCGCATCAACGGCGTCGGTATCCAAACGATATGTATAAGGTGCTGTAACAGGGGTTGCTTCTGATTGCATGGCATACGCATTCCCAACTGACCAGACACTCTTCACTTGACAATGAGGCTGACAACTGTTCGAACGTGCGCCGTGTCCTGCGCCATTAGCGCCGTGTCGTTCTCACAACACCATATCCAAAACACGAGTTGTTGAGAGCAGGTGATTGCGGTTATGCGGCACACGAATGTACGCGGTCGGGGCGGATACCCAAAAACACAAAGAACTGTGAAATCCATCCATATATGTCGAATGAGGCAGTGAATTATTTCCAGCAGGTAGCTGCGTGACTGGATTTGCTCGCATACTGAACTTCCTCTGTTTCGACCGTGCTCTAAGACTCCGAGCTGTCTTTCTCTCTCTCTCTCTGCCT
Organism: Prorocentrum cordatum; assembly: GCA_963575745.1. Taxonomy (NCBI): domain Eukaryota; class Dinophyceae; order Prorocentrales; family Prorocentraceae; genus Prorocentrum; species Prorocentrum cordatum. Next base: position 247,599 of record CAUYUJ010004836.1, read on the forward strand.
CCGCTGCGATTTGGTCATCGCTCACAAGTCCTGGCGCCGCTTCCGCGTTTGCTGACGCTGCTAATTCTAGCCCTGGGGGCGGCGAGGGAGAGCGATCCACACACGACTGCATACCAACTCCTTCCGAATCAAGTAGGCCCAACCCGGGAGGCTCGGTGATGCCGCCAGGATGCACAAGCTTTGTGCGTTGTGAAATCCTTATTATTCGGATGCGCATACGACGTTTCATTGCAGAGGCCACACACGTGCAGGTCAACATCATGGTAACATAAGGTACATTATCGGATATATGACCACGGTGTGTCCGCTGCTTCGCTAACGACGAGTCCTCCAGTCTCCCTGCCCCCGACGCATGTGGGTAAGGGGCGCAACACTACCTCGGGCGCGATCCTGCAACTTGCACGGCTGGGCGGCAGGTTTCGATGCCCTCAAACGGCAGCCTACGGGAGAAGGAGGAGGAGGAGGAGGAGGAGGAGGAGCAGAGGGAGGAGGGGGAAGAGGGGGAGGGGGGGGCCAACAGCGCGCGGCGGGCTCGCCCCTGTGGGGCCGCTGCGGCTGCGGCGTGCTGGGCATCGAGGGGGCGCCGGGGCCTGCCGCCGAGGGCAGCCAGCAGGGTCGCCCGCCATGTCTCTTCCTCCCCCTCCCCTTCCTCCGCCGCCGCTTCCTCTTCCCTCCTCCTCCGTCCTTCCTCCTCCTCCTTTTCCTCCTCATCCTCCTCCTCCTTTTCCTCCTAATCCTCCTCCTCCGCCTCCTCCGCCTTCCCCGCCGCCTCTTCCTCCTCCTCCTCCTCCTCCTCCTCCTCCTCCTCTTCCTCCTCCTCCTCCTCATCCCCATCTTCATCCTCACCCTCATCCTTATCCTCATCCTCATCCTCTACCTCCTCTTCCTCCTCCTCCTCCGCCTCCTCTCGCGCTCTTCCTCCTCTCCTCCTCTCCTCTCTCCTCCTCCTCCTCCTCTCCTCCTCCTCCCCACCTCCTCCGCCTCCGGCCTCGCTTCTCTCTCTCTCTCTCTGACCTCCTCCTCCTCCTCCTCTCAGCCTCCTCTCCGCCTCTCCTTACACTTTCCCCCTCCCGCCCTCCCCCTCCTTCTTCCGCCGCCGCCTCCTCCTTTCCTCCTCCTCCCCTCCCTTCCTCCTCCTTCCTTCCTCCTCCACTTCTCTCCTCCTGCCTCATTTTTCGCTCTTCTTCTCTCTTCCTCCCTCCTCTTCCTTCTCCTCCTCTTCCTCCTCCTCATCCCCATCTTCATCCTCAGCCTTCTCCTTATCATCATCCTCATCCTCCGCCTCCTCCTCGTCCTCCTCTTCCTCCTCCTCCTCCTCCGCCTCCTCCTCCTCCTCCTCATCCCACTTCTTCATCCTCCTCACTGGACGACGTCATGGTGGCCGACGTTTGGCGTAATCGATGTGCTGGAGCTCGACGTCATGGTGGCCGATGCTGTATCCACTTCCACGGGATGCGACCCAGCATTTGGTAACCATTGCCCGTCGTGATTCTTCCACCTGTGAGCAACGGGGTCGAACCCAGGTAGCTGACGATCACTATGCCAGACCCTCCATTGCCAGCCATGGAAGACTGGGAATCGATCCGTGCCGCCGCCTCCACCGCCAGTGTTTACCTGCCCATCTTCGCCTTTGAAATTCGCCGGCCCAACGGGCCAGAGGCGTGCTAAGATCTCCGGTAACTGGTTAACAATTTTCTAGTTCGCGCGCGCGGGGCGGCCCCTGGGGGTCCCCGGACGAAAAGTACCCCGACCAGGTCCCGGCCGGGTCCCCCCGAGCGCTCCATGAGCGCACCAACAGGGCTCCGAGACGTCCCCGAGAGCCCCAAGAAAGGCCAAGAGGCCCCCAAGAGGCCCCCAAGATGGTACACGAGGGGTCCGACATGCCACATGATCGCTCCAAGACGCCCAAGATAGCCCCCAGACGCCCCAAGAGGCCTCCAAGAGCACTCCCAAGAGGGCCCCCGGAGGCAAAATTCATTGTTTTTCCTTAGGTTTTTGAGAGATTTTGGAGCTTCCACCTTTTCGGTTCCCGACGCCCCAAGACGGCCCCAGAGGCCCCCAATATCGCCCCAAGAGGGCCCAAGAGGCCCCCAAGAGGGCCCCAAGATGGCCCAAGAGGGCTCGAAGACGGCCCAAGAAGCCTCCAAAACGGTCCAAGAGGGCCCCAAGAACGCCCCCAAAGGGGCCCCAGAGAGGGAACACGATACAACATTTCGAGCCCTCGGCCCTAAGAAGCCCCTACGAGGCCCCTAAGAGGCCCCAAGAGGCCCCCACGGGGCCCTCAGGAGGCCCCCAAGAGTCCCCCAAGCGGCCCCAGGAGGCCCCAAATGCCCCCCCGAGCGCCCCAGGAGTCCCCCAAGCGGCCCCAGGAACCCCCAAAGCGCCGCATTGACACCAGGCCCTCGGGCAAACGGCAGACATGAGACTGTATGGGCCGGCGGAATGAGCGAAGCGATTAAATAAGCATCACCATCACTACTTCCGTAACTGCTTCCATCGCCGCCGCCCCCTGTGCCGCCGGCCCCTCCCAGATAAGTGGTGCAATCGCAATTTGCGTTAACACCACCGCCATCCCCCCCGCCGTAAAACGTAGAAGTGCCTGAGATTGACGACGCCACTCCAGGGCCACCATCTCCTCCGTAGTGCGTTTGTGGTGCGTCGCTGACAACGCCTCCCGCACCACCGCCGCCGCCGCCCGCGCCATATGACGCCAGGTTGCTACGTCCGCCACAGTAACCTTATCCCGCCATCCCAGCCGCATAAGCAACACTCGGCAGATCAAACGCACCTCCACCGCCCGAGCCCCCGCTGGAGACAATCCTGGAACTGCACCCTGCACCCTTCCCACCGCTGGTTGCCACCAGAGAGCCGACCGAAGAGTCGCCGCCGTTCGCTGCCTCCGCTCCAAAGCTAGCACCCCCCGAGCCTCCGATGCCGCCTGTGCCTGTGCCAAACGTGATCGCCTCACTGGCAGATATGACCAGACCTGTTCCCTGAAGCACAGCGCCGCCGCCGCCCCCCGACGCACCGCCGCCGCCGCCGCCAGCAGCGATCAAGTACTCCACCGTCACGGTTTGCGCCGCATCAGTTGGCGAAGGCGTCGGACTGGGCGTCGGGGACGAGGACAGACTGGAGGTCGGGCTGCTCGTCGGAGTGGACGCCGGGGACGCGGTCGGACTGAAGGTCGGGGCAGGGGTCATCTTGATGTACCAGTCCAAGTTATCAATGTACATGTCGGCGTCAATATCGCACAGCGCCGCGCAATCCTCAAGAGAAGTGTTTGAATACTGCGCACAGTGGTAGCACCGCTGACACAAGCAGGCGAAATGACTTCATATCTGACGAGGACTGGCGTAGTTGGGGCTGGAGCAGGTACTGCTCGATGTGCTGGAGCAGGTGCTGGGCAGCCGCTGCAGCCACCACAATCACACAAGTGGTTTGAGCCGCCAGGATGTCTGCTGTCGCCATGCGCGAGCAGGTTTGCCTCACAGCCCCACTAGACATTGCACCAAACACCACAAAAAGATTGACCGAACTCGTCGAATGAGCACTGCTCGACGGCATCTGGATTTGCGCAACGGCCGGAACCGCTCGAGCTGAAAGACGCGTCACATTCGGCGCCGACGCTACACTGCTTGTTGGCATCCAACATGAGCAAAAATGAGGCCAAGGGCCGCAGCCTGGTCCTGGCACTCCACCGGCGTTGCACCGCTTCGATCGACCCAGCTGGCGCCAACGCACACCGCGTCGGACACCCGTGCCCACGCCGAGGCTAACCCGACGACCGTCCACGTGTCCAGCACTGCCGCGCGTCTGCGCCCTGCTGGAGCGCTCTGCCAAGACCCCCTGCGGGGCACGCGGGATGAACGGCACCTCCCCCTGGGCTCCCCACCCGCTCGCGCACGGTGAGCTCCTGCAGGGAGAGGCCCTCCGCGTCCAGCGCGTCCCCAAGGGCACGGCGGGCCGTGCAGCAGCTCGCTGCCGCACGGCCGCGCCTCACCACCCGCGAGCGCCGAGAGCGCCGCGGAGAGCGTCAGGGCTACGGCCCGCATCTCGCCGCTGGCATGAGCAGCTCGGTCGTGCGCGCCGCCCTGGCTGTCTTGGGGGGGGGCGCCGCGGGCCACGGGCGCCAGGTGCGGGGATCGGGCCGCAGACACCACCGACGCCAAACGGCTGGAGCCAAAAATGGCTACGGACTCCAGCGTAGGACCACAGTGTTAGAGATCCCCCTGGGTGGCAGGAACAGGTGAAAACCTCTGGCTCCTGATTTCTGGACCTGGGAGGGCTACATGAACCCAGAACACCATAGCGAGCCGCATTTTTGGGCCAAATCGAGCCCGAACACCATTCTGGGTCTCGGTTCTGGACCACATCGAACAAGAACACCGAGTGAGCGCTGCCGGACCGTTCTGCCAGACCGCCGCCGGGCCTGGGAGACGCCTCCCCCAGCCCCCCATGTGGAGATTCTAACGAGAGGAACCTTCGAATTCTGTTACAACCCTCTAGCGAAACGCGAGTAGGGAACGCACAACCAGCCTTGCGAAAATCAATGAATGTGGCCTCTCTGGGCCTTCTTATAGGGGTCCTTTTTGGGCTCCTTTGGGCCTTCTTGAGGCCATCTTGCGTCGTCCTGGGATCCTCTTGGGCCGTCTTGAAGGGCTTGCGCTGTCTTGGGGCCCCCTCGGAGCCCTCTGGGGTCCTTGGTCCTCTTGGGGACCTCCTGTCGCCCTCTTAGGGCTCTCTTGGGGACCTTTTGGGACCCTAAGGGGCCTCTCTTGTGCCGTCTTGGGGTTCTGTTGGGCCGTCTTGAAGCCCTCTTGGGCCGATGTGCCGTCTTGGGGCGATCCTGGGGGTCTCTTGGGCTGTCGTGGACGCTGCTGGGACCAAAGAAGCGGGTATGCTAAACATGTACGAATTCTCAAGCAAATGGGGCGAGTTCTGCCTCTTGGGCGCCCTTTTGGAAGCTTCGTGGAGCGTCTTGGTGGCCTCTTTGGCCGTCTTGAGGCCATCTTGGGCCCTACTTGAGCGCTCTAAGGCTATCTTGGGGTCCTCTTGGGCCTCCCTGAGGCCGCCGTGGAGGTATCTTAAGCGCTCACGGGCCTGTCTTGGGCCGTTTGGGGGCCCTCTGAGGCGCTCTTGGGCCTGACTTCTGGCCTCTCCAGGCCTTCCTGGGGGTCCTCGTGGGGCTCCTTTGGGCCGTCTTGAAGCCCTCTTGGATCGATCTGGGGCCCTCTCGAGCCGACCCTCAGGAGCATCTCTTGGGCCGTCTTGGGGCCACGTTGGGCAGTCTTGGAGCCCTCTTTGGCAATCTTGGAGCAGTCTTTGGGCCGCCTTGGGGCCGTCGTTGGGCCGTCTCTGGGGCTTCTTGTGCTGTCGTCTTGGGGCGATCCTGGGAGGGCCCTTGGGCCGTCGTGTACGCTGTGAAGACCAAAGAAGCAGATAGACTAAGAAGCAGATAGCTGGCTGTGTGCCTGTTGGGCGTCCTTTTGGAGGCTTCGTGGAGCGTCTCGAGGGCCTCTCTGGCCGCCTTGAGGCCGTCACGGGCCCTCTTTAAGCGTTCTTGGGCCGTCTTGGGGTCCTCCTGGACCTCCCTGAGGCCGTCGTGGAGGTGGTTTGGGCGCCTTGTGGGCCCTGTCGGGTCGTGTTGGAGCCACCTGAGGCGCTCTTGGGACTGACTTGTGGCCGTGCAGGGCCGCACGTGACAGAACACTGGGCGATTCGGTCTGGGCCCGCTGGGGCTGACCCCCCTCACGCTCCCCCTCGAGAGTTGTCCCGGCTAACGGACCGCGACGCTACGCTTAAGTCGTGCCTGTTCCCCTACAGGGGGATTTGGGTGTAAAATAAGGAAAACACAAAACAAATACCAAAAATGAAAAATACTAAAACATCGTCCCCTGACTACTTTTTACTATTTACCTAACAGCGAAGACTGATAGGTTTCTAGTGGGCTCAAAAGAGAGCATATTGACTCCCCAGGGAGGTCTGGGCGGATGTCGGGGAGGATCCGGGGACTCCCCGGGTCTCCCCAGAAGGGTATGGGCGGGTGCCGGGGAGGATCAGGGGACTCCCCAGAACACCACTCCCAGGCCACATTTTGAATGCCCGGAACCAACTGTAGGCCACTTCGTGTTCTTCGTGCTCCCAGAACACAATTCCCAGGCCACATTTTGAGTGCCCGAAGCCAAGTGTAGGCCACTTCGTGTTCTTCGTCTTCACAGAACACCATTCCCAGGCCACTTTTTGAATGCCCGGAGCCAACTGTAGGCCACTTCGTGTTCTTCGCGTTCCCAGAACACCATTTCCAGGCCACATTTTGAAGGCCCCGAGCCAACTGTAGGCCATTTCGTGTTCTTCGTGCTCCCAGAACAGCATTCCTGTACCAACTTTTTGACTGCCCGGAGCCAACTGTGGGCCACTTCGTGATCTTCCTGTTCCCAGAACACAAGTCCTGTGCCATATGTTGAATGCCCGAGCTGAGGCAGGCTGAGGCCGAGGCAGGCTGAGGCCGAGGCAGGCTGCACGCCGAGGCAGGCTGAGGCTGAGGCTGAGGCAGGCTGAGGCTGAGGCAGGCTGAGGCTGAGGCTGACGAAGGCTGAGGCCGAGGCAGGCTAAGGCTGAGGCTGAGGCAGACTGAGGCTTAGGCAGGCTGAGACTGAGGCTGAGGCTGAGGCTGAGGCTGAGGCTGAGGCAGGCTGAGGCTGAGAGGCTGAGGCTGAGGCAGGCTGAGGCTGAGGCTGAGGCTGAGGCAAGCTGAGGCTGAGGCTGAGGCAAGCCGAGGCAGGCTGAGGCTGAGGCTGAAGCTGAGGCAGGCTGAGGCTGAGGCTGAGGCTGAGGCTGAGGCTGAGGCAAGCTGCGGCTGAGGCAGGCTGAGGCTGAGGCTGATGCAGGCTGAGGCTGAGGCAGGTGAGGCTGAGGCTGAGGCTGAGGCTGAGGCTGAGGCCGAGGCAGGCTGAGGCTGAGGCCGAGGCAAGCGAGGCTGAGGCTGAGGCTGAGGCTGAGGCTGAGGCTGATGCTGAGGCAGGCTGAGGCTGAGACAGGCTGAGGCTGAGGCTGAGGCAGGCTGAGGCTGAGGCAGGCTGAGGCTGAGGCCGAGGCAGGCTCAGGCCGAGACAGGCTGAGGCTGAGACCGAGGCTGAGGCTGAGGATGAGGCCGAGGCAGGCCGAAGCTGAGACAAGTTGAAGCTGAATCGGGGGGGGAAGGGGGGGAGGAGGGGAGGCTGAGGCAGGCTGAGGCCGAGGCAGGCTGAGGCCGAGGCAGGCTGAGGCTGAGGCTGAGGCAAGCCGAGGCAGGCTGAGGCTGAGGCTGAGGCTGAGGCTGAGGCAGGCTGAGGCTGAGGCAGGCTGAGGCTGAGGCTGAGGCTGACGCAGGCTGAGGCCGAGGCAGGCTGAGGCTGAGACTGAGGCAGGCTGAGGCTGAGGCCGAGGCAGGATGAGGCTGAGGCTGAGGCAAGCCGAGGCAAGCTGAGGCTGAGGCTGAAACTGAGAAAGGCTGAGGCGTCCGTAGGAATCCATTGGAATCCTTAGGAATCCCTAAGAATCCTTAGGAATCCGTAGGCATCCTTAGGAATCCGTAGACATAGTTAAGCATCCTCAGGAATCCTTAGGAATCCTTAGGATTCCCTAGGAATCCTTAGGAATCCCTAGGAATCAGGATTCCTAAGGATTCCTAAGGTTTCCTAAGGATTCCGATGAATTCCTAAGGATGCCTAAGGATGCCTTAGGAATCCCTAGGAATCCTTAGGATTCCATTGGATCCTAAGGTCGTTGCCACTGCGACAGTCATTGCGAATGCGACTGCGACTGCGAGAACAGCAGAATTCTACAACTGTATTCTCACCTGAATCTTAAGGGGAATGCTTCCAACTATGTTTATACACATCGCTGTTAGGTTGCTTTGCCGGGATAATTTTGAATATTCCTCCTGTAGAGGGACAGGCCCGACTAAACGCTACGCGCGCTTTCCGTCATCTGGGGGTCGGGCTGCCAACCCCCTCGAACTCCCAGATTGTCCTCACGACTGAAGGATTGCACGTGAAGCGCGCGTTCCGTTATCCGCCGCCCCCTGCTGCTTGCAAAGGGGTGCTTGGCGGCGTGCAGGATGGTAACCGTTCGAATCCGCCCGAAGTTTCCCAGTGGGGTCTCGTCCGATCTCTGCAGCTGCACGTCCCGTGGGCGTTTCCATCCAAGATGGCTCCAAGAAGCCTCCGAGATGGCGAAGACCGCCGAAGATGGCCTCCCAGACGGCCCCAAGACGACTACGATGGCTCCGGGAGAGGCAAAGATGCCACCCAGACGGCCCAGGATGGCTCCAAGACGGCCCAAGATGCCCCCAAGACGCCCCCAGGTGGCTCCAGAAGGACCTCCAGGAGGCCCAAGTTGATGCCCCGCAGGTGTTCGATAGTTCTGGCGGTCTCGCATCGTCGGCGAGTTGAGCTTCCGACAGCCGAAGACGGCCAGGATAGCCCCAAGACGGCCTCAGCAGCCCCCAAAAGGGGCTCAAGACTGACCAAGAGGGCCCAAAGACGGGTGCACGAGCGCCGCACGACGACCTCACAGCGCTAACAAAAAAAGCACCAAGACGGCCCGGAGATGCCACCAAGACGCCCTCCTCCTGCCTTACAAATAACTCTAACTCCACCCTGTCGCACCCAGAGGCCGGTCGAACGGGCGGGCCGGGCGGGCCCCCTGAGACTTCCTTACCATTTATGACCCTGAAACATACATATTAGCAGCTGTTTTACACATGGAGGGCGGGTGGTTTTCAAAATGTAGCTCTCACCTTAGCGCTGCGCATATTCGTTTGTAGAATTCGGAAAAGCTTCACGGATTGAGGGCAGGTGGAATGCGGTTCTCGCTTTAGCGCCGCGCACATTCGCTGCTGAAAGTTGCAAGAGCTTCACGGATTGAGGGCAGGTGGTTTTGGAAATGTGGCGATCGCCTTAGCGCCGCGCACGTTCGTCCTGAAATTACACCAGCTTCACGGATGGAGGGCGGGTGGTGTTCAAAATGTGGCTCTCGCCTCAGCTCCGCGCACGTTCGTCACTAAAAATTACACAAGCTTCACGGACGGAAGGCGGCTGCTTTTCAAAATGTGACTTTGAGGGCGGTTGGTTTCAAAATGTGGCTCTCGCCTTAGCGCAGCACGCATTCGTTATAACAAACTCCAAAATGTTCAAAAGCTGAAAGCGGCTAGTTTTCAGAATGTGGCTCTCGCCTTAGCGCCACGCATCGGTGTTTCAACCAGTTGCAAGAGTTTCACGGACTCCCATGGTCAGCGAACCAGAAGTGGTGTTTTGGAACGGTTCAGGATTGTCAGGGCGCAACAGTTACAGTTATTTTTCGCGGCTGATGACGTTGAAGACCCAGGAAAGATGTTCTGACACGGCTCGGGATCGTCAAGGCGCAACAAATACATTGATTCGTGGCGATGGAGTCCCGAGAATGGTGTGCTGGTATGCTTCAGGGTCTTCAAACGATTGTCTCCCAACGGGGCACGTCCCTCAGTGGACATGAATCCTTGTAGGGGCCTATGAAGAGGGAGGTTGGAGGGAAGGTTCATTACAATATCGGTCATGAGTCTTGTGTTTACACGGGTCATCCTCCTCCTCGTCCACCTCTTCCTCCTCCTTCTCCTCCCCCTCCTCCTTCTCTCCTCCTCCTCCTCCTCCTCCTCCTCCTCCTCCTCCCCGTCCTCCTCCTGCCCCTCCTCCTCCTCGACCGCTCCTTCCTCCTCTTCCCACTCCTCCTCATCCTCCTCCTAATCCTCCTCCTCCTCCTCCCCCTCCGCCCCCTCCTCCCCCGTCCTCCTCCTCCTCCTCCTCAAACTACTCCCCCTCCTCCTCAATTCATAATCACCATCACCATCAGCACCATCAGCATCAGCATCATCAGCATCAGCATCGTTGTCATGATGATCATTGTCATCATCATCATCATCATCATCATCATCATCATCATCATCATCATCATCATCATAATCATCATCATCATCATCACCATCATCATCATCATCATCATCATCATCATCAGCCTCATCATCATCATCATCATCATCATCATCATCATCATCATCGTCATCGTCATCGTCTTCATCCTCAGCATCAGTATCAGCATCATCCTCGTCAGCATCAGCATCATCATCAGCATCATCATCATCAACATCAGCATCAGCAGCATCAACATTATCATCAGCGGCATCGTCATCATCATCATCAGCATCATCATCATCATCACCATCATCATCTGCATCATCTACCTCATCAGCAACAGCCTCATCAGTATCAGTACCAGCATCAGCATCAGCATCATCAGTATCATCAGCATCATCATCAGCATCAGCAGCCGCATCATATTCCTCATCATCATCAGCATCAGCATCCTCACCAGCATCAGCATCATCAGCATCAGCAGCGTCAGCAGCATCATGATCATTAGCATCGGTAACATCATCATCAGGACCATCGTCATCCTCATCATCGGCATCGTCAGTAGTATCATCAGAATCACCATCATCATCATCATCATCAGCATCATCATCAGCACCAGCATCATCAACATCATCAGCATCGACAACAGTTTCAGCATCAGCATGATCATCATCGTCAGCAGCGTCCTCATCGTACTCTCCCGCCGCGTCCTCCTGATCATCCTCTCTCTCCTTCTCCACCTCAGCATCATCATCATCATCATCACCATCATCATCAGCATAATTATCATCATCCGCATGTTCACCACCACCATCATCACCACCATCATCGCCATCGTCAGCAACAGCATCAACATCAGCATCCCTAGTAGCCTCAACATCAGCATCGGCGCCATTATCGGCATCATCCTCATCATCGGCATCATCATCATCATCAGCATCACCATCAGCATCAGCATCTGCATCAGCATCATCATCATCATCAACAGCAGCATCGGCATCAGCATCATCATACTTACCATCAGCAGTAGTAGCATCGTCATCATCAGCATCATCAGCATCATCGTTATAAGCCTTATCACCATCACCCTCACCGTCACCAGTACCATCACCATCAAGCAGCATCAAACTCATCATCAGCATCAGCAGCATTAGCGTCACCACCATCGTCATCATCAGCAGCATCATCATCAGCATCATCATCACCATCATCATGGCAATCGCCATCGTTATGAGATCGTCAGCAGCATCATACTCAGCATTATCAGCATCATCATCATCATCATCATCATCATCATCATCATCATCATCATCATCATCATCATCATCATTATCATCGTCTTCATCGTCATCGTCATCGTCATCGTCCTCAGCGCATCATCGTCAGCAGCAGCATCATCATCGACATCATCGTCAGCAGCAGCAGCATCATCGCCATCGTCGTCCGCATCCGTTCATCATCGCCATCATCATCTTCACCACCATCATCACCACCACCATCAAAATCCCAATGCCCATCCTGATTACCTCATCAGCACAATAATCATCATCAACATCATCAGCATCAGCACCAGTATCATCATCACCATTATCATGTACGTATACATATCTGGCTCGACCGTCTCATCCCCCGAATAGTCCTCAAAGGGTTTTCCGAACAGCTGGGGAAACACATGACCCAACAGCTTGGCACGACTGTGGCCCAATGATTGTTCACAAAAGTAGTTCCAAGAAGCGGGTGGCGGCGCCGCCTTCGATGAAGCAGTGACGTCTCCAGCGGGAGCATGACTCTGAAAATGGCCTGCCATCCATCAGCGTAAATGCCGCGTAACATTCACATTGTCCGCCACCGCCCTTGCAGAGGTTCATGCACGTGTTGGTCATCTTTGTGTCTGATAAATTCTACGCAGGCAAACAGGTTAACGCCCCCAACGCATCGCGCCCAACATGGCTTCACGTGTTTCACCAACTAAGTGCGCGTTCTGCCTTCCTAGCAAAAGACGGCACCGACCTCAGATGCTCGGGCATGAACCCTCATGGCCAGGGCGCCACCCCTAGCCACTCCCCCTCCCCCAGGCGCCCTCTCAAACGTGACGGATTCGCGCGGCAGCGCAACTGGATACGACTGCCAATGTGCAACAATATCTAGCGCAAAGACGACGGCGATAGATATACGTGACGCGGGCCCCTGGGGAATCTCACCCCATTGCCCGGTTACTCATCCTGAACCGTTTTTCCAATGCCAAAGGCCAGAAACAGGCTGCCTGAAGCCAGAAACGCCGAAAATCCACACGGCCCGTACGTCATATATGGCCACGGCACCAGCGGCGGTGGCGAAAACGAGGGCGGCGACGACGACGACAACGACGACGCCGACGACGACGACGGCGACGGCGACGACGACGGCGACGGCGGCGGCAGCGGCAGCGACGGCGACGGCGACGGCAACGGCGACGCCGACGACGACGGCGACGGCGACGGCGACGGCGACGGCGACGACGGCGACGGCGACGGCGACGGCGACGGCGACGGCGACGGCGACGGCGACGGCGACGACGGCGACGGCGACGGCGACGGCGACGGCGGCCAACGGCGTCCCGTAACCCCGGCCGCCCCCCGCAAAAAAAAACGCCTGGGGGGGCCACCCTCTGCAGGAGGGTCGGCCCGCAGCCGCCCGGCTGGAGCCAGCCGCCTTCGGCCAGCGGGGCGTCCTTCGGGGAGGAGGAGCAGGAGCAGGAGGAGGAGGAGGAGGAGGAGGAGGAGGAGCAGGAGGAGGAGGAGGAGGAGGAGGAGGAGGAGGAGGAGGACGAGGGGGAGGAGGAGAAGGAAGGAGACGGAAGGAGGAAGGAGGAAGGAGGAAGGAGGAAGGACGAGGAGAAGGAGGAGCCAGCGCCCCAGGGGAGGAGGAGGGGAAGGAGGAGGAGGAGGAGGAGGAAGAGGAGGGGAGGGAGGGAGGGAGGAGGATAGGGAGCCTGGAAACTATTCCTGGATGGGCCAGTGGATTTTTTTGTCGCGGCCGCAAGCGGAAGCGCAGGCGGCGTCCGAAGAGGTCGGGCGGGCTACGGGGCCAGTGGAACGCGAAGCGTCAAGTATTCCAAGGCGGGGAACTATCCACAACCACCGCCTGGCGGATCGACCCTCGGGGACATCGGCAGGCTGCGGATATTTTTTTACTCCTGAAGAAATCGCCTGAAGGTTCGCTCGCTCTGCCAGTGCACCATGCGGTGACGAATGCGAAAACGCCTGCAGTGGCCCCGGACTCGGGCTTAAACAGACGATGCGAATGACAAGAGTTGCCGTTCACGCTGCACAAATCCGCTTCCCCTCATTGGGGCTATCAGCACACCACGCGAAGCACACAGCCGCGGGCACGTACCATCCTCAAGCGCGGAAGCGGCGGCGCAGAACTTTGAAAGGCCAGTCGGGTAGGCGTCACCACAATCAGGGAAAAAGAGGAGGAGGAGGCGGAGGAGGAAGGACAGGTAAAACAAGTAGCGGCGGAAGCTGCGGATTACCCTGCGGCCTCTACGCCGACTGAACATGATGTGTTTGAAAGGATAGCACAAACAGCAACACTGGAGAAGAGGAGGGACAAAGAGGAGGGAGAGGGGGAAAGGGAAGAAAAACAACCTGCAGACAGCCTCGATGCCGAAGCAGAGGAAGCAAGGTCGTGTGAGACCCGCATACAATACAACAGGCGATGTCATATTTAATGAGTGGTGGGATAACCTGCACACGCCCCTCGTCACCCACAATGGGGCCACAGGCCGACGGGAAGCAGCGGCCCGTGGGGCGGAGTCCCCGGCAGGCGAACCCAGCGGGAGACTGGCGCCACAGGCCGCGCCGCTGTCAGCCGACAGCAGGGCGGCGCCTGGGACATTCACACTTCTAGTGGCGCGAAAAAAACGAATGCTTACCAGCTACTGCGTGCACACTCTTGGACGGAGATCCGAACATAGCGAGAAACAACATCAGAAACAGGCAGAGGAAAGAGACGAGAGGGGAGGACAGCGAATCGTTCTTGACAGCCTGCAGGCACTGGGCGCTGCTGCAGCCAGTTGCGCAACAAAATCGAGAACTCGGCACTCGTGAGCTCGGCACTCCGAGCCCAGGACACGTCACGGACTCGGCGCGACGAAAGAAGGCGGCAGCGAGCGAGGGAGGAAGGGAGGAACGCGGGAGGAAAAGGGCGAGGGAGGAACGCAGCATCAATCGGCTGCTCGGCGCAACATATGTCCCAGTCCATCGGCCACGCGGCCGGGACACGGGACACGATAGCTTGCGCCACAAGGGCCCCAATTCGTTGAAAAAGTGCCGCACGCCGCTGACTAACAACATAGGTGCCTCGCCCGTCGACTGCTTGGCAGCACCGGCCGAAGAGGAGGCGAAGGGAGGGGGGAAGGAGGAGAGGCAGCCCTCCTGCAGCGTCTCTGGCGCCACACGTGCTCGTAAAGCTGCGCGGACAATCCTCTGGCAGGATGCCGCTGGTTGCACTCAAAACTCGCTGCCATGCGCGCCGCCCCCGCGGGGGGCCACAATGCCGAGGAAAACATGGGCCGGGCCCCGACGACGACGACGGCGACGAGACGACCACGACCACGACGACGACGACGACGACGACGATGACGACACCCGACGACGACGACGACAACGACGACGACGACGACGACGACGACGACGACGACGACGAGGAGAGGGGGAGGCCAGGGCAGGAGGGAAAAGGGGGAGGGCGAGGGGGAGGGAAGCGGAGGGGGAGGGGAGCAGAGGGGGAGAGGGGCAGGAGGAAAGAGGGGGAGGGGGGCAGAGGAGAAGAGGGAAAGGGAAGGAGCGGCCCCCAGCCCCCAAGGAGTGCGGCCCCCAAGGGGGTGGCTTGGGACTGGAGCCAGGAGGGCCGCCAACCACCGATACGGAGCCTATGCGGGACCAGGACGGGCAAACGTGTCACGTGCAAAATCGCGGTCTGGACGCAGCCTGCGACGGCCTCGGTGCCGACCAAGACGTATAGGAAGGACGAGCGCGCGAAGCCACCCTTGGCGATCGCAACAAAAAAAATGCCCCCAAAAGTCGGCAGCGGCGTCATTGGCAGGCCGGCGTCTCGGCAGGCGGCGCTCGGGGGAGTGGGAGGAGGGGGGGAAGGAGGAAAGGGAAGGGAGATGCCACTCATACCGAGATGCCGTGGTCCTGGTGCTGCTCCGCGTCGCGCTGCTCCGCGTCGGCGCACTGGTGCCTTTATGCCCACAGCTCCGCCAGCGTCCGTTCTGCGCTGCGGTGTCCGGCCGCGGCCTCCCTCAGCGCCTGCTGTAGAACTCGTAGAGCAGCTTCAGCTGGCATCCCGCTGTGGGCCCGGGCCACGTTGGAGGCGCGGTAAACAGCATAGGCGCCAAGCGCTCCGAGTACCAAGGTGTTCTCCTGAAGCTGGAAATCGCGCGCGCCCAACCAGTGTGGCAGCAACCACTCCGCCTCCAACCGAAGTGATGTGCGATGAAAGTGGCGGACAGTACAACAACGGTCGTAGTGCTCGATACTGTCCTCCGCTGCGCCGCCGCAGCCAAATCGACAGAGCTTGGTGGCATTCGCTCGACGTTGGAATCTCCGTTCAGTGCACCATCGGTTCCACGCAGCGCTGAACACCGCTGCGACGACGCGTGGGGGGACCAGGCCCCTCAGCAGCCCCATTCGCTGTTCGAAACGCGTGGCGGCATTCCTGGGCGTGCCTGGCAGCAGCCATCTGTCCAGCTTGTGCCGGATCTGGAAATGAGCTGGCGACCTATAACTGCGCCCGATGAGTTCTCTGGCGGCCGCCTGGAAGCTCTTCCCACCCCCGAGGGCCTCCGCGGCAATGCTGTCCCTCGTAATGCCACGTTGGCGGAGCGCGTGCTCATTCCGGATCAGAGCCGAAGGGATAGCTGCGACGAACCATTTGTCCCATAGCCCACGGCGTTGGGGGAAGTCTGTCTGGCCCAGAGCGTCCTGGAGCTGCAGACCCATGCCGTCGATCTGCAATCCACCGTGGGCGGAGTTCTCCAAGCATAGGACCCTCATCTGGCAGGCGCGCGCCATCGCCGCCACGGAGCCGAAGGAACGCGGCATGCCGTAGTGCTCCTTGAGGCCCCACAGATCCTCCTGCGTCGCCCAGTTGCCGGGCCCTGGCGCTGCCCTCCTGAGGGCCCATGCCTCTGCGTCCAATGCCTCTTCAGATGGGTTTGCCACCTGCGCAATGAATGAGAGCACGGGCAGCGCGTGCGTGTTGTACGCGGCGGTAGCGAAGTGGAGGCCCATAGTGTTCCAGGGCCACCCGCCCACCCTTTCGCGGAACTTCCGCACCGCAGAGCTCCAGAGCAGGTCCTCCTTGCTTGGCCCGACCGCGCAGCCCAAGTAAATCGCCGCCCGCTTCAGCGGAAGCTGCCCCCAAGCCGGGCATGCGCCTGCCACTGCTACTGCTGCGGACTCCAGCGAATCCTCCCGCAGAGGGATGCCCACCGTCTTTGGCAAGTTTACCGACATGCCGGAGAGATCTCCGAATTCGCGCAGAGCTTGCTCAAGTACTGGAAGCTGCTTCTCCACGCCTGTGAGAACGATACCCACGTCGTCGGCAAAAGCGCGGATCGCCACGTCGGGCCCCAGACGTTGGGCTAGAACGCGCAGCAGAAGATCCATCGCAGTCGCGAAAACCAGCGGTGACAGCGGGCAGAATTGGCGGATGCCCGAGCTCATGTTGAACCCAGGGTAATGGCGGCCCCCCACGGACATGGCGCAGCGTCCGTTGTCGTACAAGGCGTCTAAGACCCAGAGCGCCTCGATCGGCAGGCTGCGGATATGGATATACTCGGGCCCTGGGGGGGGGTCCTCCTCCTCCTCCTCCTCCTCCTCCTCCTCCTCCTCCTCCTCCTCCTCCTCCTCCTCCTCCTCCTCCTCCTCCTCCTCCTCCTCCTCGCGAATGATGGATGCACTCCTGGCGCTCCCTGCGGCCCCAAGACGGCCGGAGGACCGCCAGACGTGCCCCAGGACGCGGCCAGATCGACGCCGGCGCGCCTCAGGTGAAGTGAGAAGGGGCAGGCCTGCTCAGAAGGCTCGGAAGTTCACCGAGCCTTCCGAGAAGTCTCCTGAGCCTTCCCCGGAGACACAAGGGACTCCCCAGAGGGCGCGAGGGACTCTGAGGAGTCCCGCCGCCTTCTGAGAAGGCTTTCTCCTTCTCACTTCCCCCCTCGCTCGCCGCCGAACCCGAACACGCCCCAGAGCTCCTCAAGGGAGCTCCCACCGGCGAGAGCTCCAAGGGTCTATGACGAAAGCCCCCCAGATAGCTGCGACCCTCGGGGGCCTCTCACAACCAGTGTGTCGCACTGCTCTCGTGGCGGTGCTGCTCTTCCTCCTGATCCTCCCGCTCCCCTGACCCTTGCTCACCACACCCTCAAGACGAAGGCAGGACGAAGATAAAACCGTGTGGGAATAAGTCGGGGATCTCTCAGATCCGGCGGCTCTGGAGGCGGGCGCCACGGTCTTCTCAGAGCGTTATGCCCCCCCCCTGCCTATGGTCGATCATGGTGAGCCAGATCATGTCACCTAAAACTGGACACATGCCTGATCATACCAAAACACACCAGACCACAGGAGCCGACCTGGTCAGACTGGACCACAAGGGGAACAGACTGGGCCAGATCGGGAAGGCCCTCAGCAAAACAGAGAAAAGTGAGCTGCACAATGTGCTCTGGTTATTGCCCGCCAGCTAACGTGTGCAGGCGGCACTGGGGGAGGCATGAAAGAGGTGGAGGCGCAAGAAGGGGAGGTGGCGCAAGAACGGAAGGTGGAAGAAGGGGGAAGAAAAGCCTCCTCTTCTGTTCTACTCATGCCTCACATGAGCACAAGAGGGGGGATGAAGATTGTGATGGCGGGCCCTCGAGCGAAGCCCGATGGAGAAAGCGACGTTGAGAATAAGGACGCGCCACTTGAACGGTCACACTTCTTCAGATTATCGACAGTGCACACCCCGCTGTCCGCAATGAGATGGGTTCAACATTCTTACCGCATGAGATCCGCAAGATCAGACCAACACACGTGACACTACACCCGGCCACACTGGATTAGACCGCGAACGACCTGACAATATCAGACCACGCTACGCAGGGCCAGTGCACAGTTATGGGCAACCGCATGAGCCCTCCCCTGCAGGTCAGATTTCTGGAAAACTGGCTGGGATTCAGAAATCAAGGGTTGCCTGCAACCAAGTGAACACCAGCGGGGGGGTCCGATATCGAAGCGTCGATTGGACCCTCAGGGGTAGGATTCGCAAATGGTCGCAGAATGCTTCCACGGAGAGCTCGGTAGAATCGTCCTGCATCTAAGCTGATGCTGCACTGGCACAGTGGCGGGGTTTTCTGCAGCCAGCTAGATAATTTGTTTGCCTTTGTGGAATGTTCTGGAAGATCAGCGAGGCACTTCCCCCCAGCACTGGACAGTTCCGCCGTTACCCAGCTGAGAAGCTGGAAAATATACAAATCTACACGTGCGGAAGGTCCCAGCTGGAGCCAAGCAACCTCGCAAACAGACGTGGCAGAGTCGACGCACTGTCGCGCCGACGCATGTACACGCACAGCTCCACTGTGCGGTCGTTTGATGTGCGGATAGGGGGCTGCCGTGAGGAAACTGACACGGCGGAATGGAACTGAGAGCCAGGGATTGCCCGTGTGGACGTCGACGTGGAACCGAGAGCGATGGGGCTGGTGTGGACGTCACACGCGCCAACACACGCAAACCTCCCGTTCAGGTGCCGTGCACGCCTCGATCCCGACAGGGGAAACATGGTGCGCATGACGCTCGATTAAAAATCCTTGACGCGAACGGCGCGTCTCTGCCTCCTCCAGCTCGTCCTCATCCTACTCGTCATCTGCCTTCTCCTGCTGGACTCAAGCTGATTCCAGCTTGCGCATGGCCGGCGCTGGGTTGGTGTTGTACTTCCACAGGGCGGTGATTGTTTTCCAACCGAGCTTCAAGTCACCCACGACGTCGTTACCCTGGACCTTCTTGTACAGGTAGGAATCGAAAGTCACCTTCTGCACGTACTCCTCTTCGCACAGCTCCACGAAGCTCTCGCGGGCAGCGTCCGTGGTGTAGAAGACCCTCTGCAGGGCGTCGAGCACGGTGTAGGTGGGGCCGTACTGGTCATCGAACTTGGTTGTGTAGACCAGGAGGTCCTTCTCGTCGACCATCCTCGTGCCGTTCTCGGAGAACCGGACAATCTCTTCTGCGCACATGACGCCGCTCTTGGCCGCGAAGTAGATACCCTCGCCCGAGCACTTGGTGACGTAGCCGGCAGCGTCGCCGATCAGGGTGCAGCGGCCCTTCGTGCGCCTCGGGCGCGGGTGCTCCGGGATCGGGTGAGCCTCAACACGGATGATCTCCCCGCCCTCGATGCGAGGAGCGGCTCGTTCGCGGATGCCCTTCTGGTACATCTGGATGCCCTTCTTATCCACCACCGTGCCGGTGCCGACGGCAACGTGGTCATACTTGGGGAACACCCACGCGTAGAAATCTGGCGACACGTCCTCGCCGACGTACATCTCGGCCCTCTCCTTGTAGTACTCCATCTTGCCCTCATCGATGCGCATACGCTCCTGGAAGGCGATCGCGTACTCGTAGTCACCAGCGTCGATCAGCTTGGCCACTCGGCTGTTGGCACCGTCGGCCCCGATGACGACGTCGACCTCGAGCGTCTTCCTGGCGCCTTTGCGAGCGCTGCCCTCCTGGTCGCCCAGGTCGTTGTACTGCAGGACGTACGGGTCGCCGTCCTGCAGAGGCAGGTCCATGCCCATGAAAAGGCCGCTGATGACAGTGGCCCCGTTCTTCGCCGCCGTGTCCCGCAGGTGGCTGTCGAGCACCTCGCGCCGGACCATGCCGATGTACTCGTCGTCCTTCAGGGTCTGGCCAATCTGCACCTCCCTGTTCGAGGGCGAGATCATGGTCATCTTGCGCACCCGCCGGTCGATCAGCTCCTGCGGCAGGCCGAACTCCCCCACCATGCAGAGCGGGATCGCCCCCCCACAGGGCTTGCAGTTGTCCAGCTTCCTCTCGATCAGGTACGTCTCCACGCCGCCCTCCGCCAACTTCCACGCGCACGACGCGCCGCCCGGCCCCCCGCCGATCACGGCCACCCGGAGCTTCCGGCCCTCTGGCAGCCTGCCGCCCGCGCAGACCACCACGCTCGCGCCGCGCAGGCTCCGACCGCTCCGCGCTGGCCCGGCCACCGGCGCCGCGCGCGCCCGCGCGCCCGCCAGCGCCGCCGCCCGCCCGCGCGCGCGGGAGGCGCCCGCCCCGGCCACGGCCGCCGCGGCGGCCGCGCCGAGCGCCCAGGCGCCAGCGCGCGCCTCCCGCGCCGGCGCCGCGCCTCCCGGCAGGGGCGCCCGGCAGGGCGCACCGCGCCGAGCGGCGGGCGCGGCGCGGGCGGGCGTGGCGGCCGCGCTCAGCGCGAAGGCGGCCATATCTTCTCGCGCCTGGCGGGCTCTGCGAGCGTGAGCGGCGGGGGCAGCGCTGCCTTGGCCAAAAAAAGCTAAGGCCGGGAAGGCCACGGAGGAGGAGGAGGAGGAGAGGAGAGGAGCAGGGCCCAGGACGGGGCCCCGAACTGTCACGCTCGAGCTCAGGAGGCCTCGCTGGAGCCATCCGAGACGCGGGGCCGTCCGCAGTTTTGTCTTGGGGGCGAGCCGCCCCCCTCGCCCCTCGTTGCGTGGGCATTCAGAACACTGTGCCGTCTGCTAGCCCCATCGCGGATCTTGCACTGCGAATCGCCAGACTCTGCCCCCTTGCCGAGGCCAGACTTACCCCACCCCCCCCTCCGCACACCTGCTTCTAATCCCAACAGCCCTCTGGGCTGAGGTGGTTTAGACCGGTTCCACTTCTATCCTCTCCCCTCCTTTCCCCTCAGGGAAAGTTTATCAATGCTCCGAATTGGCATACGGCCCCTCCCCCACCCGACCGGCGACAAACCCAGCCCGATGCCGACACCCCCCCACCATCCCTTGCAAAAATCCGCCGACCCTGTCGGCATGTGGAAGAGGCTGTTCCGTTTGACTCGTCGTCGTCGTCGTCGTCGTCGTCGTCGTCGTCGTCGTCGTCGTCGTCGCCTTCGCCGCTCGCTTCCCCCCTTTTCCTTAGGCCCGTGATCCCTTCTCCGCGGGGGATGCCCCCAAGACGGTCCTCGAGTTCCCCGAATCGCCGAAGTATCGGTCCAAGTCGCCAAAGTAGCCTCCAGACGGCTCAAAAGGCCTCAAAAACGCCCCATGAGGCATCAAAGAGGACTTCCAAGAGGGCTCCCACGGGGCAAAAATCATCGATTTCCCGTATTTGTTTAAAAGATTTCGGCATTCTCGCCTTGTCAGCTTCCCGACGCTCCAAGACAGGCCCCCAAGGCCGCCCCAAGATGGCCCAAAAA
Organism: Prorocentrum cordatum; assembly: GCA_963575745.1. NCBI lineage: Eukaryota > Dinophyceae > Prorocentrales > Prorocentraceae > Prorocentrum > Prorocentrum cordatum. The sequence goes on from CAUYUJ010004836.1 coordinate 268,943, forward strand.
CGAGCCAAGAGGGCCCCCAAACCGACCAAGAGGCCTCCAAGACAGCCGATGAGGCCTCCAAGACGGCTCCAAGGAGGAGCCCAGACGGGAGACCCGAACGGACATTTCGAGCTCTCGGCCTGAGAAGCTCTCAGGAGGCCCCCAGAGGTCCCTAAGAAGCCCCCTAAGAAGCCCCCAAGAAGCCCCTAGAAGCCCCTAAGAGACCCCCAGGAAGCCCCAAGAGGCCCCCACGAGGCTTCCAAGCGGCCCCCAAGAGCTTCCCAAGAGGCCCCCGAACTACCCCCAAGAGGCCTCCGAGAGCGCTCGCCGTAGTCGTCGTCGTCGTCGTCGTCGTCGTCGTCGTCGTCGTCGTCGTCGTCGTCGTCGTCGTCGTCGTCGTCGTCGTCGTCGTCGTCGTCGTCGTCGTCGTCGTCGTCGTCGTCGTCGTCGTCGTCGTCGTCGTCGTCGTCGTCGTCGTCGTCGTCGCCATTCAGGGTCGGCGGCACGGGCCGTAAGGCCTTCGCATTGCACAAGGCACGTTGCACCGACACATGGATCAGGCGCGGACGCCCCGCGATCACTTTGCATTGGGTTTTGACGGGGACGGCGGGGGGGGGGGCTGGCATTGTGTTTGCAGTGCGCAGCACCAACACACCCCCACACCATCACTTTCAAAAAAAACAATGCAAAGTGCACTTTGCACCAAAATCTGGATCATGCACGGACGCCCCGCGATCTGCGATAACATTGGATTGTCTTTTGCCAGGGACGGCGGGGGGGGGGGGGCGGCATACTGTCTGCTGTGTGCAGACCCACCATCCCTGTCACAAAAAATGCAAAAGGATTGCGGGCGCAAACCAACACATAGCACATAATGCTGACAACCCCGTCGTCACTGTGCATTGGTTTTTGAAATGGATGGTGGGGGGGTCGACACATTGCCCAATGTGGCGCAGATGATGCGCGTGGCGCACCAGAAGCCCTCCAAGAGGCTACCAAGAGGCCACAAGAGACCCCCCAGAGGAACCCAAGACGCTCCAAGAGGCCTCCCAAGAGCTGCCCAGAAGTCCCCAAAACGCCCCGATACGCCTCTAAGGTGCCCTCAATCGGCACCACAAAGACCCTATAAAGGCATCCAAAGCGCCTCTGGCCTACACGGGCCTTCGAGATCGCCAAATGATTCCACGCTACCCCGTTCTAGGAGACTGTTTGATGTAAGTCTACAGCGCTGCATAAGGTGTAAGTGTACAGTTGCATTGCTTATGGTGCATCGCTTAATTTGTACGACTATGTCAGCTTATGTGACTGACCGTGTATGGAATAACTTGCATGGCTTGGGTTGTATGGCTTAATGTGTACGTGTTATTATTGAACGGCTTATCAGGTTGTGTGCTGTATGGCGTTTATATAGATATAACTATACGACCACCCTGCGGGTGATAAGGAGGTTGGGGGGAGGGGGGCCAGCAATGGGCAACAGTGATGATCGTTGCGTTGCAGCTCGCTCTTGGGAACCTTGGTGTCGAGTTGTTTACGTAATCCTTCGCTCTTGGGCGCCTTGGTATCATTCTCCCCCCCTGGGAGCCAACGAAAACATAATTTGTTTAGTTCATTTTGCAAGGGCTTGAGGGTATCGGTGGGACCATCGATCCCACTATCGATCTCACTCGATCGATCTCAATATCGATCTCACTCGACCGATTACACTGTCGATCTCACTCTGGATCTCGCTATCGATCTCACTAACGATCTCCCTATCGATATCACTCGATCTCGATCTCACTATTGATCTCACTATCGATTCCACTATCGATCTCGCTATCGATCCCACTCGATCGATCTCACTATCGATCTCACTATCGATATCACGATCGATCTCATTATAGATCTCACTATCGATCTCTCACTGTAGATCTCACGCTCGATTTTATTATCGGTCTCATTATCGATGATCTCACGATCGATCTGACTGTCGATCTCACCACGGGACACCACGGGACAACGACGGGACACCGGCGGGACACCAGCGGGACACCAGCGGGACACCGGCGGGACACCGCGCGTCACAGGTAGCCGGGCGGAGAACCTTTTGGTCCGGCCGCGGCCCAGCCACGACGGGACACCGGCGGGACACCAGCGGGACACCGGCGGGACACCGGCGGGACACCGCGCGCCACCGGTTGTCGGGCGGATAACCTTTTGGTCCAGCCGCGGCCCAGCCACAGGAGAATTTCCTCCCCCCCGCCCACGCAGCTTCGCCTCGCCCGCACGCACGGCACGAACACGAAACCGAAATCGATTTCCCGGTAGGGGGGCTCTCCGTTCCACTTCGATATCACCCCCCAACTTCCGATATCGTGTGTGTGTATACTAGAACCACGCGCGCGCATCGCGTGCGCTTAGGTTCTAGCCGTGGCCACGGGACAGCTCCGAAGACGGTATGAACAGGCACAGGTCCAAGTATGTGGCGTTTGCCCAGATATTCGACCTCCTCCCCGTCCTCCTCCTCCCCCTCCGCCTCCTCCGGCCATTCCGCCCCTTCCTCCCCCTCCCCGTCCTTCCCACCCCCCCTCCTCCTCCACCTCCTCCTCTCCATCCTTTTCCTCCCCCTCTCCTCCTCCTGCTACCCCTCCTCCTCCTCCTCCTCCTGCTCCTCCTCCTCTCCTCCTCCTCCTCCTCCTCCTCTTCCTCCTCCCCCTCCTCCTCCTTGTCCTCCTCCCCCCGTCCTTTCCTTCCCTCCTCCTCTCCTCCCCTCCTCCTCCCCCTCCCTTTCTCCCCTCCCCCTCTCCCCTTCCGCATCCTCAGACTCGTCGTCGCCCTCCTCGTTCTACTCCTCCGCCTCCTCCTCCTCCTCGTCCTCCTCGTCCTCCTGTTCCTCCTTTTCCCCCTCCTCGACCTCCTCCTCATCACATTCCTATCCTCCTCCTACTCATCCCCATCCTCCTCCTCCCTATGCCGATGGCTTCAGCAACCCCTGGGGGCGGTCGTTGTGCAGGGCGCATGGGGCGCCGGTAAGGGCGTGCGCAAGGCGCACGCCCGACGAGCACCTGCACAATGCCCCCTGGGGTTAGGAAGCCGGGGCGACACCAACACAAAAGGTACTTTCCGTACTTCAATGACGACAGACTCCGGCGGCGAGGCTGGAAGTCCTGCGCACCTCGAGGTCTCTGCCTCAGTGGCTTCACTCCGGGTGACTACCTCGAGTGCTACACTTAGAGGTCGTTCATTTCGAATTCGTCACCTCATTACATTCCCGTCGAGGTCTTTTCCTCGAGGTCTTCACCTCGAGGTTTCCACCTCGGGGTTTTCACCTACCTCGAGGTGTTTTCCTTGTGGCAAGTGTGTTTCTAGTGAGAGAATATGGTGAAGCGCGGTCCCATGTCTCCCCTAGGGCATCTAAGGCCCTCCCGCGTGCCTGGGCGACAGTGGCGTGGGATCTAATGGCCCCACGCGCCTGCAGGCCAAGCACGGCCCTCCCCAGTGAGATTGTGTTACGACCGTTGGCCATTACCAGAACGGTGATGCTCGGGCACGCAGGTGACCACATCCAGCTAACTCCAGCTGGCACCCCACCTGTTTTTCTTTGGGGGGGCCATTTCGGCGGCCGCTTGACGGCCCCAGTGCCGCTGCGACCACCGCAGCCCTCGACAAGGTCGGATTTCGCCATTTCGACTGGCCCGGCAGGGCCCTCCTGAGGGAGGTCAACACCAGCTGACTGTCGGCGCCGCCATTCTGGTCCCGAAGAAAACGTCGGAGGTTCTGACCTCCAGGACACAGCCTGGCGGCAATGCCGGCGGTCCCACACACCTTCCTTATGAAGCACGCGCCTCCAGGACACGGCGCGGCGACAATGCTGGCGCTGTTCTTGTCAATCGACACGTCGGTAGCTTTGCTCCCTCGGACACAGCCTGGCGGCAATGCTGGCGGCCCTGCGCATGTTCATGTCCTTGCGCGAAGCATATGCCTCCAGGACATGGCCCTGTGATAATGCTGGCGGAGCTATCTTCACGTCGGAGGTTTTGCCCTCCAGAACACAGGCTGGCGGCAATGCCGGCAGTCCTGCACCTACCGCTTCCGAGGCGCGTGCTCCCAGGTCACCAGCGATATTGTTGGCCATTGTTTCAATCCGGCACGTCGGAGGTTCTGACCTCCAGGACACAGCCCGGCGGCAACGCCGGTCGTCCTATACCTTCGTTACGAGGCGCGCGTCTCCAGGACACGGCCCGGCGCTGCGCGTCTCGCAGGCTGCTGCGCGGCGCGCAGGCATGGTTGCATCAGGCTCACGCCACGGGCTGAAAAGGGGAGCCCCTAGTCGCCAAGTCGCTCTGGCAATGCCACCCTCTCGTGCTGCGCGGGTCTCGCGGCCCGCGCCTGCGCGCGCCACGTCAGCCTCAACCTCCAAAGCTTCTCCTCTCTCCTCCTACCTCCCCTCGACCTCGGAAGATCCGGGGGGTGCTCACACGCTTCGTGCGGCAAACGCACTGGAACACGGAGAGAGCAGTGGAATGTTGGCGGGTTCACTGTGACTGGCGGCTCTGTGGCGCATTGCACCCCGCGGGCAGGGGCACCAGAGAGGTGCCCAATGAAGATAACCGCGCCCAGGAGCGAGGAGGACGAGGATGAACTCCCCACCCTCATCCCTACTCCTTCCCCCCTCCTCGGCGCCGCTATGTGGCTCAACGCTGATACTTAGGCTGGTGGTTCGTATTCTGGGCCACTTTTGGCATATGCACTAAGGGGAGCCCTCGGTGAAGCTTTCATTCGGTCCGACGTTCTGGTGGGTGCCCGGCCCCCGCCCGGGGGCTCTTGCGCACGCGTTCGACCGTCGAGCGGTATCTTCTCTCGAGTCAACTACCTCGATGGGAACCCAGGGGTCGCGCAACATGGAGCTCGCATTGGTGGTCGGAACATGGACGCACCCACCTCGCGATCCCGCGTAGAAGGGCAGTTTTGAGTTCGAGGTGTCCGCCTCGTGGTCTTCATTCAAAGGTTCTCCATCTAGGTGCTTCACCGCGAAGCCATCAATTGCCGAGGACTGTTTAGTTCCCGACAAAATCTTGCCGACAAAACCAACGGCCCTGCACGCTACTACTTTCCTGGGTTGGTCGCGAAGCAGCTGCCTGAGGGACAGAGCTAGGCGGCAAAGCCAGCGGTCCTGCAATCGCTACATTCTGGCACTAGGCTGGCGGGAAGACTGGGGCGCGCGCGTCCACTGGTTGCCCATCCATGCCATCGTCGCGAGGCAGTTGCCTCAAGGGCAATGCTTGGCGGCAAAGCTAGCGGCCTTGCAAGCTCTCATACTCTTGGGCTGTTCGCTACCTTGTGGTTGTAGGCTGGCGGGAAGATTGGGGCGCGTGTTCCACAGGTTGCCCATTCATGCCATCGTCGCGAGGCAATTGCCTCAAGGACAAAGCTTGGCGGCAAAGCCAGCGGTCCTGCAAGCTCTCACACTCTTGGGCTCATCGTTACCTTCTGGTTGTAGTCGTGCAGGGAGACTGGGATGCGTGCATCCACTGGTTGCCCATTCGCGCCATCGTCGCGAGGCAGTTGCCTCAAGGACAAAGCTTGGCGGCAAAGCCAGCGGTCCTGCAAGCTCTCACACTCTTGGGTTCATCGTTATCTTCTGGTTGTACTCTTGCAAGGAGACTGGGATGCGTGCATCCACTGGTTGCCCCTGCACGCCATCGTCGCGAGGCAGTTGCCTCAAGGACAAAGCTTGGCGGCAAAGCCAGCGGTCCTGCAGGATCTCGCCCTCTTGGCTTGATGGTTTCTTTCTGGGTGTAGACTGGCGGGGAGGCTGGGATACGTGCATCCACCGGTTGCCCATTTATACCATCGTCGCGAGGCAGTTGCCTCAATAACAAAGCTAGGCGACAAAACCTGCGGTTCTGCAGGCTCTCATCTTCCCGTGCTGCTCACTGCTTGTTGACCGCATCTGGGCGGAAAGCCCTGGGTGCAAGCAGCCGCAAATGTTCAATGACGGGGTTTCGCGCATCTTCAGATGATTGCCCTCGTCGCTAGGCAGTTGCCTCAAGGACGCACCCGGCGGCAAAGCCACATTTTCGCGCATCCCCTCAGCTCCTCCCCCCCCTCCCTCTTCCGCCGCTACCTGGCGGCAAGACCGGTTGCGTGAATCTTTCGACTCGGCACTGTATACCTCACTCGCGAGGCAGTATCAAGGACGCACCCGGCGGCAAGGCGGGTAGTCCCGCACACCCATACGCGTCCCCTTTCATGCCCCATCTTCCCTCCATCTTCCGCCACCGGTGGCAAGACCGAGCTTCGTGCATCCTCAGTTCCAGCACGCTGGCCCCTGTCGCGAGGCCGTTGCCTGGAGGACGCGGCGGCAAGGCCGGTAGTCCTGCACACCCTCACGTGCCCCTCTCCCCCCCCCCTCCCCCTCATCTTTCCTCCTCCTCCTTTTCCTCCTCCCCCCCCCTCCTCCCCACCTCTTTCCGCCGCTCCCCGGCGGCAAGACCAGGATTCGTGCATCCTCAGATGTTGCGCGATTGCCTCCGTCGCGAGGCCATTGCCTCAAGGACGCACCCGGCGACAGCTGGTAGTCCTGCACACGCATACGCCTCACCTCATCCCCCTTCACCCCCTCCATCTTCCGCCGGTAACATCTCTGTCTTCCTCGCACCCCTAGGAATTCCAATGGCCCCGATGCGGGGTGGCCTGCGCAGAGCGGCCAAATTTCGTGACAAATTCGTTGCGTCCGCCACTGCTCAGGTGAACAGGTGTCCTCTAGGAGTTCCAGTGGCCCCGATGCGGGGTGGACCCCGAACTTTCTTAGCAAGATCCGTTCGGGGTTGGTTGCGTTACGCCCGCCACTGCTTAGGAGAACAGGCGTCTCGGCGGACCTCGAACTTTGTTTCTCCTGACCTATTCCAAAATATTTAAGAATAGGTCCACTCCCGAGCAGATAATAACGGATGACTTTCCCCAATCAGAGCTTGCCTCTGTAGGGGTCCTAGCGGATATAAAGCTGAGATGAGGTGGGCGGCCGATTTCGGTGGCCGGGGCAGGGTGCGGGGGTGCCTGGGTGCCCAGGTGTGTGGCCGATTTCGGTGGCCGGGACCGGGTACCCGGGTGCCCGGGGGTGCCCGGGGGGGTGCCTAGCCCAATAGCCCTATATCCCTATAGCCCAATAGCCCAATCGCCACATATCCCTATAGCACTATAGCCCTATAGCCCTATAGCCGTACCTATACGACCACCCTTCGGGTGATAAGGAAGTTCGGGGTGGGGGGGAACCAACGTCTCACTCGATCGGTCTCACTATCGATCTCAGTATCGATCTCACTATCGGTCTCGCTCGATCGATCTCACTCGATCGATCTCACAATCGATCTCACTCGATCTATCTCATTCGATCGATCTCACAATTGATCTCACAATCGATCACACAATCGATCACACAATCGATCTCACATTCGGTCTCAATATCGATCTCACTATCGATATCACAACCGCTCTCACAATCAACGTCATCATCGTCATCATCATCATCATCAGCATCATCATCATCATCATCATCATCGTCATCAACATCATCAACATCAACATCATCACCAACATCGTCATCATCATCGGGACACCATAATCATCATCAGCATCATCATCATCATCATCATCATCAAAAACATCATTATCAATGTCAGAATCATCATCGGGACAACATCAACATCACCATCATCATCTCATCATCAACATCATCATCATCATCGGGACACAGTCATCGTCATCATCATCAGCAGCATCATCATAATCATCATCATAATCGGGACACCACCATGATCACCATCGTTCTCATCATCAACATTACTATCAACATCGTCATCACCCTCGGGACACCATCATCATGACCATCGCATCATCATCATCGACATCATCATCATCAACAACAACATCATCATCATTGGGGCACCATCATCATGAACAACATCATCATCAGCATCGTCAGTATCATTATTATCATCATCGGGACACCATCAGCATCACCATCATCACCATCATCATCATCAGCATCATCATCGGGACACCATAATCATCAACATCATCATCATCATCATCATCATCATCATCATCATCAACATCAGTATCGCCGGGACACCATTTCCATCAACATCATCATCACCAACATCATCGGAATCATCATCATCATCATCATCATCATAATCATCATCATCATCAGCATCATCATCATCATCATCATCATCATCATCATCATCATCATCATCATCATCATCGGGACACCATCATCGTCATCATCATCAACATAATCATCATGATCATCATCATCCTCATCATCAGGACACTATCATCATCGACACTATCATCAACATCATCATCATCTTCATCGGGACACCATCATCATCATCTCATCATCATCATCATCATCGTCATCATCATCATCATCATCATCATCATCATCATCATCATCATCATCATCATCATCATCATCTCATCATCATCATCATCATCCTCGCGGGACACCGCGGGACACCGGCGGGACACCGCGGGACACCGCGGGACACCGCGGGACGCCGCGGGACACCGTGGGACACCGTGGGACACCGGCGGGACACCGCGGGGCCCCGCGCCCCGGATGAGAAACATTTGGTCCGGCCGCGCCTCAGCCACAGGAGGACACCGCGGAACACCGGCGGGACACCGCGGGGCCCCGCGCCCCGGAAGAGAAACATTTGGTCCGGCCGCGCCTCAGCCACAGGAGACTTTTTCTCGCCCGCCCACGCAGCTTCGCCTCGCACGCACGGCACGCACGAACACGAAACCGAAACCGATTTCCCGGTGGGGGGCTCGCCGTTCCACTTCGATCTCACCCCCTCACCTCCGATAGCCCTATAGCCCAATAGCCCAATAGCCCAATAGCCCCATAGCCCCATAGCACTATAGCCCTATAGCCCTATAGCCCTATAGCCCTAGAGCCCTGTAGCCCTATAGCCCTATGGTCCTAAAGCCCTATAGCCGTATATAGCCCTATAGCCCTATAGCCCGAATAGCCTTATAGCCCTTAGCCCTATAGCCCTATAGCCCAGTAGCCCTATAGCCCCATAGCCCTAAAGGCTTCTAGCCCTATATCCCTATGGCCACATCGCCCTATAGCCCTATAGCCCCATAGCCCTAAAGCCCTAAAGCCCCATAGCCCCCCCCAAAAAACAAAAATCGGATTGTTTTTTTTCTCTGGTATCATTGTTTCTCCTGACCTGTTCCAAAATATTTAAGAATAGGTCCACTCCCGAGCAGATAATAACGGATGAGCGCGTTGCCCTTCCAAGCCGAGTGCGGCCTCCGGCACCATTTTGGCTCGAGCCATTGGTGCTGAATTTGCTCGGCCTTTCGCCCGCTCTCACCCTGACAAAATCAGGGAAGCTAGGGGGAGCGCCGAGGTGGTCACCTCGGTAAGGGCAGACGGTTGCCTGTCGGAGGGGCCCTTGCGGCGGCGGGAGGTCTGTAGCCGCTGGGGGGTTCGTCGCATTCCCCAGGCCGGTCCCCGACATCAGCAGCTACACTCCAGAAAAGAAGTAACAGGGTTATGCCTACCCTCAAGGGCATCTGCACTACACTACACACTACAGTCCTCCCTCCCCCTCATCTTCCTCCTCCTCCCTCCTCCGTCCTCCTCCTCCTCCTTCTCCTCTTCCTCCCCCTCCTCTTCCTCCTCCTCCTCCTCTTCCTCCTTCTCCGCCCGCTCCTCGTCCTCCTCCTCCTCCTCCTTTTCCCTCTTCCTCCTCCCCCTCCTCCCCCTCCCAAGACACTCGACGCCGGGATTTGTTCACAACGTGGGCCCAGGATATCCGGACGACTTCCCGGGGCTCATTGTTCATCCCGACTTGTGTTTTACGGTCCCAGAGCCCCGCAAGGGCCCGCTGGAGGCTGGAACTTGTGCAAAGCTTCCCGTCGTGTTTTTTTGTCCCGACGCGAGGTGGGAGCAAAGAAAAGCGACACCACCACCACCACCACCACCAGGGCGAGGAGCCAGGGGCCCCTGGTGGTGTGGCCACACCTCCCCGCTCGAGACCTCCCCTTGGGAGCCCTTCGGGGGCTTCTGGCGGCGTCTTGGGGGCCTCCGGGGCGCTTCTTGGAGTCTCCTAGGGGCTTTTTGGAGCCGAAGGCCCGAAAAGTCCGTTCGGATTCCCTGTCCGGGCCCCTTCTTAGAGCCGTCTTGGGGCTATTTTGGACCGTCTTGGAGGCCTCTTGGGCTGCTTGGGTCCCTCTCGGGCTGTCTTGGGGCCGTCTTGGGAGACTCTTGGGCCGTCTTTGGGCGATCTCGGGAGCCTCTTCGGCTATCTTGGAGCGTCGGGAAGCCGAAAAGGTGAGAACAACAAAACGACATCAAAAACCATAGACAAACAACCATTTGTTGCCTCTTGTGGCCCTCTTGAAAGAGCCTCTTGAAGGCCTCTTGGGGCGTCTTGGAAGCCTCCTGGGCCATCTAGGAACTATCTTGAGCGTCTTGGACCGATCTTGTGGCGTCTCGGAGCCCTCATGGACATCTTGGGTGCTTCCGGCGGCCGTCTTGGAGGCCTCCTAAAGGCCTCCTGGGTCCTGGGCCGTCTGGAGGCCCCTTGGAGGCGCCAGGGCGGGGGTATTGAAAAAGAGGCCCGATGGTTTTGAGGTGGGCGGGGCCCCCGGGCTGGGGTCCTGGTTTTCATCCATATTATATATATATAAATATAATATATATATATATATATATATATATATATACATATACATACATACATACATACATACATTCATACATACATACATACATACATACATACATACATACATACATACATACATACATACATACATACATACATATATATATATATATATATATACACACACACATGTATCGGAGTAGGCCGGGAGAGGGCCCAAAACTGCGGCCGCTAGTTCGCATGGGGGACCGGGGGGGCCTTGAGGCCTCCGAGAGGGTTCAGAAGGGGCCCCGGACCCCCCCAGAGGCCCCCAAGCTGGCCCAAGAGGCGCCCTAAGCGCCCCAGGTTGTCTGGAAGGTGGCTGAAGAGCGCACTGAGATAGCTTACGGACGGGCCACGAGCGCTCGAAGACAGCCCAAGACTGCTCCTAGACGGCCACTAAGGCACTCAAGACGGTCCAAGAGGCCGCCGAGAAGGCCCTCCAAGGGCAAAAATCCACCATTTCCGATGGAAAAGCGTATATTTCCTGGATGTTCGCTTTTCAGTCCTACCAGCGGCCGCGACGGCCCCAGAGGCTCCCAAGATGAGCCCCAGACGGCCCAAGAGGTCCCCCAGACGGCCTGAAGAGAGCTTCAAGCAGCACAAGAGAGCTCCACCCAGGAACCCCGATGGGGCCACCAGAGGATCCCTACATGGTTGGAGAGGGCCCCCCGAGAGCCCCAAGACAGGCTCAGGTCCCCATAACGAGCAAAGAGAGACCCGGAACCGCCGAACTTGGCTCCCAGAGGGTCCCAAAAAGGCCTACCAGGACTCCCTGAACGGTCCAGGAGGCCGCTGAGAAGGCTCCCAGGTGCAAAAAACTAACATTTCCTAGGGAAAGCCGTGCATTTCTATGATATTCGCTTCTTATGTTCCATCGGCGGCCACGTCGGCCCCAAAGGCTCCCCAAATCGGCGCCACACGGTCCACGAGGCCCCCAAGAGGGCCCTCCAAAGGCAAAAATCCAGCATTTCATGCGGAAAAGCATATATTTATGGGAGCTTCGCGTTTCAGTTCTACCAGCGGTCGCGACGGCCCAAGAGGTACCAAAATGGGCCCCAGACGGCCCCAGAGGCCCCAAAGAGGGTTCCAAGATGGGCTGAAGAGAGATTCAAGCGGCGCAAAAGAGCTACAAGACGGCCCAAGAGAGCCCCCAGGAAGCCCGAGAGGGCCACCAGAGGATTCCTATATGGTCGGAGAGGGCCCCAGGAGGGCCCCAAGACGGGCTAAGCTCCCACGACGAGCCAAGAGGGACCCGGAACAGCCGAAATAGGCCCTCAGACGGGCCAAGAAAGGCCCCAAAGGACTCCAAAGGAAGGCCCAGAGAGGCTCCAAAGACTGCCACAATGCTTCCAAGAAGGCTCCCGGCACGCGTTCCAGTAGGTACCCGTGTACTGGCTGCGTCGAGAGAAGAGAGCAGGAGGACAAGGAGGAGGACGGGGAGGAGCAGGAGGAGGAGGTGGGAGAGGAGGAGGAGGAGGAGGAGGAGGAGGAGGAGGAGGAGGAGGAGGAGGAGGACAAGGAGGAGGAAAGGGAGGAGGAGGAGGAGAAGGGGAAGATCAGGAGGACGAAGAGGGGGAAGCGGAGGGGGAAGAGGAGGGACATTGTTCTTGTAAGAGTGTCTTGTTCTCTGATTATCTGGCTCGGGGAGGGATGGTGAGGACGAGGAGGGAAGGGGAGCGTAGGATGAAGAGGGCTCAAGAGGAGGAAGGAGGTGAAGTGGGTGAAGGAACACAAGGAGGGACACACCGAAAAGCGGGAAGACAGGGAGGAGGAGGAGGAGGAGGAGGAAGAGGAGGAGGAGGAGGAGATCAAGGAACAGGGATTCCTTTCAGGGAGACGCCGACGAGGACAAGGATGAGTATAAAATGATGGGAAGACGGAGAACGGGAAAAGGAGGAGGGTAAAGGGACTGCAGTGGACCGGGGATGATGACGCCGATGATATTGATGATGATGGTGGTGATGATGATGATGATGATGATGATGATGATGACGATGAAGATGACGATGACGATGACTATGCCGACGACGACGCCGACGACGACCAACAAGATGTTGATGATACGAATGCTGATGCTGAAAAGTACGATGACGATGATGGCGATGGTGATCACGCTGCTAATGATGATGGTGATAATGATGATTGTTGTAATGGTGATGGTGAAGGTCGAACATGACCATGACGATGACGATGAAGATGACGGGGATCAGGATGACAATGATGACGATTATCGTGACCCTAGCTAAAACTTGAGCGCGCACGAAGCGCGCGCGATGGTTCTAGTGTATGAATATATAATTTGTGCGTAGGTCGCTGTCCTGTGCTGTTTCTTATGTATGGCTTGCTCTCTGGCTTCTCACGCCACGAAACGTGTGAGGGGTGTGCCGACATGGGGAGGGCCGCCATGCGAACTTTGCCACTGAGGTCTTCGGTGGAGTTTCCTATGGGGCCACGAAACGTGTGAGGGGTGTGCCGAAATAGGGGCGGGGCCGCCATGCGAACGTTCCAACGGAGGCCTTCGGTGGAACTCCCTATGAGGCCACGAAACGTGTGAGGGGTGTGCGGAAATGGGGGCGGAGCCGCCATGCGAACTTTGCCACTGGGGCCTTCGGTGGAGCTCTCTATGGGGGCGCGGAACGTGTGATGGGTCTGCCGAAATGGGTGGCAGGGACGCATGTGGACACCGCCACTGGAGCCTTCGGTGGAGTTTCCTATGGGGTCACGAAACGTGTGGACTCCAACGGCAACTCCGAAATGATAGTGATGACGACGACGACGATGACGATGACGATGACGATGATGATGATGATGATGCTGATGATGATGATGATGATGATGATGATGATGATGGTGATGATGATGACTATGATGATGATGAGGAGGATGATGATGATGATGGTGAGGACGAGAAAGTTATGAGGACATGCGGAAGGCAGTGGCAAGGAGGGGGAGGAGGGAGGAGGTAGGAGGAGAGGAGAGGAGGAGAGGAGGAGAGGAGACGCGGGGCTTTGTCTCTGCAAAACGAGAACCCAACACCACAGGGTAGTTGGCAAATAGTTTCGCACCCCGCAGGGTCTATTCATCATCAGCCATGGAAGGGGGGAGGTGGGGGAGGGGCATCATTTGTTAATCACGAGCTGATGAGACGAGTTCACCCAACATGTACTTGATGGACTAGGGCCATTAGCTAAGAAACAACTGAATAAGCATGAACTGTTGAAGGTCTGCGCGGGTTTCTTGGATCGGCGCTGGACCCCCTCCCTCGCGCGCGGAGAGCGCAAGGGGCGGCGCCAGAGGCGCCGCCAGGGGGACCTAGCGCCGATCAAACAAAATCCTCGCGGGGCCCCGAAAGTGCACGTGTACGCACACTATTTTTTGCTTAGGAATTAGCAATCATGCTAGTGCTCGCAGAGAGGGAGCAAAAATCGAGAGACCCCCGCAATCAGACCCAGATCCCCGACGTCAGGATTTTTTCATAATGTCCACCCCCAGAGTTCTCGATTCATTCCCAAGGATCGGCTTTTCATCCTGAGTCGCTTTGTCATGGTCCTGGGATCCGGAGAGGGCCCCCCGGAAGCCGAAAATAGATGATCCAGGGTTGCCCCCACCCCCAATGCATACGGAATCGAGCAACCCCCCCGCCGAATGCGTACGCCCGTGAGCCTCGCGAAGGCCTCGCGAATGCGATCGCTCCCCCCCTTTCCCTGTGGTCGTGGCCCTGGGGGTGTAGCGTGGTGGAGGGTGCTAATGCCCGTGGGTGTGGGCAGTTGGTGTAGCGTGGTTCGTCGTCGTTATCGTCGTTGTCTTCCGTGATCGTCGTCGTCGGAGGAGGAGGAGGAGGAGGCGGCGGCAGCGGCTGCGGCGTCGGCGTCGGCGACGGCGGCGGCGGCGTCGTCGGCGTCGGCGTCGGCGTCGGCGTCGTCGTCGTCGTCGGCGTCGGCGTCGGCGGCGGCGGCGGCCTCGTCGTCGTCTTTGTTATCATCGTCGTCGTCGTCGGCGGCAGCGGCGGCGGCAGCGGCGGCGGCATCGTCGTCGTCGTCGTCGTCGTCGTCGTCGTCGTCGTCGTCGTCGTCGTCGTCGTCGTCCCCCCTCCCATCCCATCGGGGCGGGGGGGCTGTGGAAATCTCGATCCAGGATCATGTATACAAAAACCTGCCGTCGGGATTTGCTCATGACCCGACGGGGTCTGGGGATGCTGCCCGATGCGATGAAGGCATGGGCCGTGCCCCCGCGGGTCACCCCGCGCCGGCCGGCGCCAGTCCTGGGCGGGCGCCGCCGCTAAGCCCGGGGAGGCCACGGCGTCCGGCACCTCGGCGCCGGGGAGGGGGAGGAAAGGGAGGAGAGCGGAGAAGGGGGATGAGGAGGAGGACGAGGAGCCACGTAACCCCCGACTCATCAACGATCTTGCAATAAGCCCTCCCTCCAAGGTCCCCATTCACAGGCCCCTCCAGATGTTTGGAACACAGCTATCCTGAACTCCGCCAAAACACCGTTCCTGGGACTTCAACGCCATGAATCAACGTTGCTCTTGCGTCTTGACGACCCTGGATCGTGCCAGAACGCCGCTCCTGGGACTCCCACACCGCGAGCCAATGCACTGTCACTATTACGCCCTGACTAACCGACACTGTGCCAAAACACAATTTTTGGCTCGTGAACCACGAAAATCCTTGAAACTGCTGCAATTTCCCAAAATGAATGCGCGCGGCGCTCATGCGAGAGCCACATTTTGAAAACGACCCGCCCTCGAACAATGAAGCTACTGCACACGATTAAAACCAATGCGCGCGGCGCTGGGGCGAGAACCATATTTTGAAAACGGCCCGCCCTCCATCCGTAAAACGATTGCACATGTTTTAAACAAGTGTGCGCGGCGCGGCAGCGAGAACCACAATTTGGAAACGGGCCGTCCTCCATCCGTGAAACTCTTGCAACTCGTCAGTTCAAGGATCATAAAAGGCAAGGGGCCTTCAGGCGGACCGCCTGGCCCACTTTACCGACACGCCTTGGGGCGCGACAGGGAGGAATTATGCATAAAAGAGAGGAGGAGGAGTAGGAGGAGGAGAAGTAGGACGAGGCGGAGGAGGAGGAGGAGGAGGAGGAAGAGGAGGAGGACAACGACGACGAGGACGAGCAAGACAAGGACGAGGAGAAAAAGGAGGAGTGGCGCGCGGGGGGAGGGATGGGCGGAGGGAAGAGCTATGTCGCTATGGCGAACGCGTGGTTCCCAGGTGCGAGCCTGGCCACCACGCCACAATCACCGAGGACAACTCAACCCCGACCTTGGCGGGAGCCCACGCCCGAGATAATTCGAGGGCTCGGGCCCCTTTCGGGCGGGCTGCTGGCAGGGCTCTCGGAGACGACGCATGCTACTCACAGCAAAGCACCCGCAGCAATAACAAAAGAGCACGCCTTTGAGAATCGCCGTTGCGAAAGTCTCCTGTCACAGCGCGGCAAGTGAGTGAGTCGACTGGTTTTTTCATCGGCCAAAGGACCTTCAGCGACCGACCTTTCCTCCTCAGAAGGAGGCGCAAAACGCAAAACTGGCTGGCCACTCGCGGGCCAAGCCAAAACGCAGAATTAACGCTACGCTTGAAGAAACGGACAGGACATATAATTCACGTCGCCAGCGCACGAAGCTGGACGGGGGAATGCCCAGCTAGCATTGCCCGCCCAGGCCAAATTCGGGCACTGGCGCGCGAGCCCCGCCCCCGCACGTGCTCGCGCCGAATCCGCGCTCGCAATCTTCCACGTGGGCAGGTGGCCAAAACGTCGCGCCGGATACAAACTAGCTTCCACAACACATCAGAGCCCACTTTATCATTTTGGTGTGTGATGGCGGCTAATTCGAGATGTGCAGCAGCTCGTTTGGCCGCTTCGCCCGCGCAAGCGTCGGCAGGTCCGTTCAGGAGCAGTTCAATTCTAGTTGAATGAAGGGCGCTGACTCGTGCTCTCGACAGGCGGCTCTCGGCCCATCCGAGGTCTATCTCTCTTTGTCGGTTCTCCAAGACACCCCGAGGTCGAACACGTAGGTCCAGCACATCGGACTTCGCGAGACCGCCCCGAGGCGTCCTGAGACCTTTGGCCACGGGCCAATGATCAGAGAAAATAAGCACACTGCAGCACATGCATGAGAGACAACAATTCTGCAATCGGCGGCGACTGCTCGGTTCCACCAAGAGCGCCAGCGAAGCCGCCGCCCACGCAATCGAGGGTTCGCCTGAATCCAGATCAAGCACATCTGCATTGCCTCAGTCTCGGACCATCCTTGGCTTCGCCCCCCCCCCCTGCCCCCCCCCCGATCCATCGACTTCCCCGGACTCCCCCATCGTGGGCCGCGCGATCCTCGCGGGATCCCGAAAACCAAGCAACCTCTTCGGCCTTAGGGAGGCGGCCCGCAGATCGATCAGGAGGCACACGCCCACGGCACCAAAAGAGCCGGGCATTCAACCTCAAAGACAGCTCGCGGCGCAAGGTGAGCAGCACGCTCAACGCTGGCACCGCGGATGTCGCGCGTGGGGGCCCAGAAACGATGATAGGGGCGCCCCCGGCGCCCCCCGCACCTGGGGCGCTTGCCGCTCGCAGGGGTCTTGCACCCCTTCTCGCGGAGCCTCCAGCCAATCCTGAAGCCCCCAAATACCAAACTCCTGAGAGGGCCCCGCCCCTCGCACTCGAGGACTTTCTCCACTCGAGCGAGCCCCCTCGCAAACGCGCGCAATCCAGCCCAGTCTGAACACCCATGCCGCGATAATGCTCGGCTGCCCGATCCCGGGCGAGCCGGCCGCCGGCGGCCTCGACGGCGCGCAGGAGGCGAACGCCAACAGATCGCCAGCATCAGATCGCCAGCTCACTGGCGCAACAGGCTGCCATCCATCTCGAGCAGGACGGCGGCGGCGGCGGAGGCTGGGCATCGCGCCCTGCGCCAGACTCTGCTCCTGATTAGGGACGCGCGCGAACTAGCGATGCTTCTCACCCCCGGGGTTAGTTCGCCACCCCCGTCTTGTCCTCTCCACCAAATGCATTCCAAACCTGAGCGACGCGCACGAGCCGTTTTCGGCGCGACGGAACAATCGGGACACGGGACTCCGAGCCCAGGGCGGGGTGCACACGCTCCAGCGCGTCTAGAGCCGAAGCAGACAGCAGCCTGGCCCCCGGCGCCCAGCGCCTGGGGGCTGGACACTCCAACAGCATTCTGGCCCCAGGCGCCCAAGGCTAAAACCGCTGGCCCGCGCGACTGGGAAGCCTTCTTGACAGCGCGGGCCAAATACCGAACCTCCCCGATATTAGCAACTGCATTCTTCCACCTCATGGGTGATAGACGCGGCGCGTCTCTTCCCATCAGCGGTAGAAGCGCCGAAGTCCCTAGGCTCGCCACACATGTCGATCTTCGAGAGAGCGTGATCCACCGCCGCTTTACTGTTGAGAATTGCCAACCTTTTCCTCCGGAACCCGGGGGTCTCCCCCCCTCCTCCGAAAATCCCCCCCCCCTGCTGGAACCCCTCCCCCCCCCCCCCCCTCCCTCCCGGCAAACCCCCCCCCTCCCCTAACCCCTCCCCCCCTCCCCCCCCCCCTCCCCCTCGAAAACCGGGGGGGGGTCACTACCGGTTCGAAACCTCCCCCCCCCCCCTCCGGATCCGGAAAACCGGGGGGGGTCACTACCGGTTGGAACCCCCCCCCCCCCTTGAAAACCGGAGGGGGGTCACTACCGGTTCGACCCCCCCCCCCACGCACCGCCAGCAAACGACTCCCGGTCCCTACCACCGCTCGCATCACATCCCCCAGTGTTGTTCCCAGCACCACTGCGGCGTTGTCGTCGTCGGCGTTGTCGTCGTCGTCGTCGTTTTCGTTGCCCACCGGGGTGGCGGCGCTCGGGGCGGGGCGGTCAAGCCCCGGGGGGCATTCCCACACTTTGGCAGTCCATATTGGCAGTCCCACGCCTGCACGATCTTCCTGTTCCCCGAGCGTGGCAGTACGGACTATCCTCCTCCTCCTGTTCCGCCACGTGCGACTGCCCGCCACTTTCCGCTTGTAGGCCGGTAGACGGGCCATTTCAAGATGAGAGTGGCGGCATCAGGGCCCTTTAGGCCGTAGTCGTCGTCCTCCCCCTCCCCGTCCTCCCCAGCGCGGAGGTGCCGAGCACAGGTGCCGAGCCCCCGGGCCGAGCACAGGTGCCGAGCACGGCCCCCTGTCCCTCCCTTCCCCTCCGCCTCCTCCTCCCCCCCTCCGTGCTGTGTGTCACGCTAGTTGTTCGACTTCTACATCTCGTCCCGGACTGTTGCTCGCGTCGCCGCCGGGTGTGGGGCACTTGTTTCGTTCTGATTGTCTCTTTCTTCGTCTTTCCTCCTGTGGAGCCGATGGGCCTCTGGGGGCCGTTTGGGCTATGCGGACTAAGTTATTCCAGGCACACGCTTGCGATGCCTGACCCGAATCGCCGCCGATTTGCTGGTTGGGAGGTCGTCCGAGTCGTGGCTCTTACGTGGCTCTGGCCGGAGCGTGAAGATAATTGCGCGGCGTGGCGACCGTCTGCCACTTTCCTCCTGTCCCTCCCCTCCATGGCCGTTTTTGCCCCGTGCTCGTCGCGTGGCCGCTTTCGCTCGAGTGCTCGCGCGTTGGGGGCTGGCAGTCCGGGGGGGCGGCCAAAATGGAGAGCCCGCCGACGGACGCCCTGCGGGCGTGGGGGTCCCGCGCCGCAGCCACAGCGGCTGTTCGCGAAGTCGCCGCCCTGGTGGAGGGCGAGCTGCCAGGCGCTCCTGGACCGGTGCGCCGATGGGGGGCCCTGTGCTTGCGCCGGGATGTCCGCGCGCTGCTGGCCCAGCGGCCTCCCCATGGCCTCAGCGAGGCTCCGCTGGGGCTCGAGGGGTTTCGGGAGTTCGACGCCGGATTGCACACGACACTGAGCCAGCTGGAGGCGCGCATGGGCAGGCTCGCCGAGGGCCTCGCCCTGAACTCCATCTTCGGGGCCTGGGAGGGGGGGCTGCCAGCGACTGAAAGCCCTGAACCGAGTGGGCCTTCAGCGCGATTGCAGGGCCGTGTTGCCGCGCTAAACGTCGCTGGGGCCTTCTGCATGGGGGGCGGTGTCGAGACGGACGAGGGCCGCATGGTGACCATTTGCGCTGGTCTCCAGGCGGCTGGGGTGATCGCGGCGGTGGTGTCGGAGCCTAAGTTGGCGCCAGGCCTGCACTGGCCAGAGTGGACGGGCTACACTTACCATGGCGAGCGGAGCGCTGGGCCGGACACCGTCGGACTCCTGGTTGCCACCCCGGTGGCGGCAAGGCTCCTGCCGGTGCCGGGAGTGGGCGGGCCCCGTGCCATCTGGTGCGAGTTGCCATTGGAAGGCGGCCCTGGCATCTTGCTGTTGGGGATCTACGCTCCGCCCCCTCACTATGGGGTGGCGGTCCGAAAGCTTTTCTGGCAGCAGCGCTGGGAGGAATGGGTTGAGCTGCAGGGCCGCCCGAGGTTCCGGGACTGGAGGCTTGTTATGCTTGGCGATTTCAACCTACACTTTGCGTGCCTGGGCATAGCCAATCGGCGGGCCGAGTCCTTGCTGGACCGCGAGATCCTCGACCTGCTTCTGCGCCCCTCTGGCTTTGGCGCGGTGCTCAGAAATCCAGTCGAGGTGGGGACGCACAGGAGTGGGACCATCATCGACGTAGTGGCCTCTTCCGCCGATTTCCCCGTGAGCGTGGTGGTCGTGCCGTGCGGGTCCGCAGGTGTCCCGGGCGACCATGCGAGGCTTGACGTCGCCCTCCCGGCGACTTTCGCCGTGAACGTTGAGATGACGCTCGGCCGCAGTAGGTGGGGGCACGGGGACGAGTGGGACGCTGCGCTTGGTCACGTGGCGACGGCGCTCAGCTTCATTGGAGGCTGGGCTGGTGCCGTGATGAGGAGCAGGGAGTTCAGGGAGTGGACGGCCCGCGGGGCAAAACGAGGTGTACGACAAGGACTCTTGGACCGCGCTGTGTGGTACCGCTCGGTGGTGTACACCTTGGCAGGCCATTTCGGAGGCCTCGTGCTCGTGGCAAGACGCCCACCCCACGTGCGAGCGGCCTGCCCGGGCAGGCGTGCCGGGGAGGAAAAGGCAGCACTTGCAGAGGAGGCTTTGCAACCTGCAGGGATCGCCGCGCCTGACGCGGACCAACTGGCCTTAGAGGATGAACTCGCCGGCACGCGGGCCGAGCACCGGGCTCGGGCTTTGGACCGATATCTGGAGCTCGCGGCGACCTCCCGCGGCGAGGCGGAGAACTACGTGAGCGGGCTCCTCAAGCCGCGCGAGCCGCTGCAGTTGGCCCTCTGGGACCCAGATTCGGGCAGGCGGCTCGGCCCCGCTGAGGCGATCGAGGTAGTGACTGCGTCCATCCTTGGCCGGGGCGCGGCGGCGGGCCCGGGCGTGGCGTCCTTCAACGCGCAGGTCCGCGCGGAGGTCCGGGCAGCCCAGACTGCAGCGCTCCGCGAGACGGCGGAGGAACTCGGCGACCCCTTGTCGCCGGAGCTGGTGGCGGAGATCGTCCAGCAGGCTCGCGCCTCTCGCAAAACGCTCCACTTGCCGCGCGCCGCGGCAAAGGCAGCGCAGGCGCCGGGCCGCCTGGTGACGTGGGCCGTTCTCAACTTGGCGCTGGTTTCTGGCCTCTGCGCAAGTGAGTGGATGCGGGAGATATCCCCGATTCGCAAGAGGGGGCCCCCGGTGGTAAGCGACCCTGCCGTCCTCCGGCCCATCAGCTACGTTGGGGACCTTGAAGGGTTTCTGGATGCTGGTTGGTTGGCCGTCACCCGCCCGCTGCTGGAGCAGTTCGCCGGCTCTGAGCAGGCAAGGGGGGCGCTATGATGCGACGCTCATGGCGGCTGGGCTGTTCATCGCGCTCCAGGTGCGGCGCGGGCTGGGGCTCCGCACGGTGGTCCAGAAAGCGGACCTGCTGCATGGGTTCGACATGGCCTGGCGCGACGGCGTGCTGCTGCAGCTGCGCCGGGCTGGACTGCGCGGGCGGTGGTGGCTCGCGGCGGCGGCGTCCCTCAGCGAGGAGCGCGTGCGGGTGCGCGTTGGGCCCCTCGTGGGTCAGATCGCCACACTCCTTGACTTCGGGGTGGGGCAAGGCAGGCGCGGGGGCGTCCACATGTTCAGCGCGCTTGTCCGCGCTCTCATTGACGCCTGCAAGGTCGCCGCCCAGCCGCTCCCACTCGCGGAGAGCGCCCCGGCGAGCGCCCCTCCCCCCTCCCTGCCGATGCTGCAGTTCGTCGACGACACGTTCGTGTTGCAGCCAGACGAGACGGGGGTGATGCGGGCCAGCGCTGGCTTGGGCGCTTTCTGTGCCGCCTATCGACATCGCTACCAGGACGGCAGCGAGGGCCCCGCTGCAATGGCGGTGGGCCTGCCGGCCGTAGACCCCAGCAGGTGCGGCGCCATCGGGGCCGTCGGGGTCCGCGCTGTCAGTCAGCTCGAGGTCCTGGGCATCCCGGTGGACGCGGAGCTCTCCTTGGATCCGCTCCTGACACGCACCTGCGCAATCCTCCGGGACGGCGCGCGACGACTGACGGCCGCTCTCTCGGACCAGGGGTTCGGCCTCCCCATGATCGTTGGTCAGGTCCCGAGCCGCGTCGAGTCCGCCGCGCTGTATGGCACGGAGCTGCTGGCGAGCCATGCGCGTGGCTGGGCCGCGGTCGCGGCCCAGCTAAACCGCGCATACTACGACGCGGCGAAGGCGCTCTTGGGGCTCCCTCCGGGCACGTCCTTTGGCGATGGGGGCTACCTCCGCGTCTTCCTGGAGACGCGACTGTTGACGCGCGTGGCCGCCAAAGTCGCCCAGCGCATCATTCTGGCGTGGGCTCGGCTGCTGGTGCTCCCCGAAGGCTCGCCCGTCGCGCCCGCGGTCCAGGCGGCGCTGGCAAGAGGCAGAGGCACTTGGCTCCAGGACGCAGCCGCGGTGGCTCGGAGCCTCGGGGTGGGGCCGCCGCCCGACGAGCTGAAAACCGCGGCGGCGGAGGGACCGGCGGCCCGCCGCAGGGTGGTGCGGCTATGGGCGCGGTCCTGCGTTATCCCGCGGGTGCGGGAAGCGGAAAGGGTGTGGTTTTGCGAGCAGCTGGCCAAGCTCAACGACACGGGGCTGCTGCCGATCGCGGCTGTCCTTCCCCTGCGGCAGGCCTGGCCGGAGGAGCTCCGTTGGGCCTCCTGGGGCCAGACCCAATGGAGGTTCCACCGCGCCTGGTGCGTGGCGCGTGTCACGTCCGAGCTGCCAACTGCCATCTGGGGCGTGGGGGCGGCCCGCCTGCCGACCACCTGTGCCTTGTGCGGCCGAGAGCCGGCTGGGCTGCACCACCTGCTGGTCCGGTGCTCGGGTTCTGATGCGCTCCGTGCCGCCCTGCTGGAGGTATGGGCGCCGCCGCCGGGGCTGGCGGAGTGGGTGCTCGCCGACACCGATGACCTCGGGGAGCTCGCGGCGAAGGTCCGTTACCTGGGGCTCTCCTGCGCGGCGCTGGTGCATGCCGCGCGCAGGTAAAAATGCCCCCCTTCCCCCGACCTGCCGCGGCTGCTGCCCTCCTCCTCCCCCTCCCCCCCCCCTCCCCGATGTCTCTCTCGCCGCTCCTCCGTCCCTTCCTCTCCTCCCTCCCCCTCCCCGCCCTCCCTCGCATTCGCGCTGAGCGAGCCTGCAAAGCCCGCCCGACCACCCGGCGCCCTGTCCCACCTGCGGGGGGATCGGCCCCCGGGCGGCGGGGAGGCTGCGAGGCTCGCCCGGCGTTAGGGCCGGCCCCGAAGGGAGCGCAACGCACGCCGCGCCTGCCCGGCCCGCCCAGGCCCTCTGGGGTGACTGGGGGGCCCGGAGGCCCGGACCTGCAACAGGCGCATCCCCGGAGGGCCCAAGCCCGCTGTCCCCGCCGCGCTGGCCCATAGGCCCTCCGGGGTGGCGGCGCTCGGGGCGGGGCGGTCAAGCCCCGAGGGGCCTTCCCACACCTTGGCAGTCCATATTGGCAGTCCCCCCCTCCCCCCCCCTCCCCCCTCGAAAACCGGGGGGGGTCACTACCGGTTCGAACCCCTCCCCCCCCCCCCCTCCGGATCCGGAAAACCGGGGGGGGTCACTACCGGTTGGAACCCCCCCCCCCCCCCCTTGAAAACCGGAGGGGGTCACTACCGGTTCGACCCCCCCCCCCCCCCCCCCACGCACCGCCAGCAAACGACTCCCGGTCCCTACCACCGCTCGCATCACATCCCCCACTGTTGTTCCCAGCACCACTGTCCTCACCACCACTGTCCCCACTGGTTCCACCACCGTCCCTATTGTCCCCACCAGTGCCCCCACCACTGTCGCACTGTCCCCACTGTTCCCACAACTGTTCCCACCACGGTTCCACTCTCCCCACTGTCTCCACGGACCCAACCACTGCCTATCCCCACTGTCCCCACTGTCCCACTGACTCCTCCGCTGTCCCACTGAGCTGTCCCACTGTTTCCACCACTGTCCCCACTGTCCCCACCACTGTCCCCACTGTACCTCTGTCCCATTGTCCCACCGCCGTCCTCGCCACCGCCTTTACCAGTGTCCCCACCACCATTGTACCCTCCACTGTCCCAGTGTTTCCACCTCATTCCCACTGTCCCCACACCACTGTCCCCACCACCACCGTTCCCACCACTGTCCACTGTCCCCCCTGTTCCCACCATTGTCCCCACCACTGTCCCCACCACTACCGTCCCCACCACTGTCCCACTGTCCCCCCACTGTCCCCACCACTGTCCCGCTGTCCCCTCACCACTGTCCCCACCAACACCGTCCCCACCACTGTCCGCACCCCCACTCGGTTTTCGAGGGGGGGGGGGGGGTTCGAACCGGTAGTGACCCCCCCCCCTTTTCATGATGAGCTGGGGGGGGGGGGGGGAGGGGTTCGAACCGGTAGTGACCCCCCCTCAGTTTTCCGGAGGGGGGGGGGGAGGGGTTCGAACCGGTAGTGACCCCCCCCGGTTTTCCGCCAGCAGCGGTAGAACACGCTCTTTCCGATCTTCAGACCAGCAGCGCGCCAATCGCTGAACACCTGCGGCGCGACGACCTTCCCATTACCGATGCCGACCAGCGCTGGCTTCTGGAAGAGGATGAGCTCGGCACTCTGAACAGCGCGTGCTACATGGACACAGGCAACAACATTAGCTTTGCGCGCCAGCTCAGGAGGCACTAGAGCAACCTGAACCATGTCATCATCAGGACCGAGCGTAACCATGCATATCAACAACATCTGATACAGGTAAATCATCACCCGCTGCACACTTCGCATGCATTCTGGGAGGGGCCCAACTCCTGACCAAACGGCATTGAAACAACATCCACTGGACTCAACCATGCGAGGGGCCACGCGCACCAAGGGGCCCGAAATACCACAGGCGAGACAGGAAATTCAAATCACGCGCCAGTTTGACAGGCCAGAGTGAACGACCGCATCGAAAAACTCGGCAGGGCCCCAGGTGGACCGCGACGCTGACTGGCCCCCCGCAGTCGGCCAATTCGCGGGACAGCTCTCGCCCGAGCACAGCTTACAACACTAAACTCCCATTGATTGCGGCGGCCCAGAAAGAAGCACGGCCCCGGCCCCACTCGCCCAGGAAAGACCCCTCATCTTACAGTAGGCCCTGGAGGGCCAGGCACTTCCAGACAGGTCGCCCATCGGTCTCGTTTCTCGGAGAGGGCGACAAAATCCCACGGGCAATCTGCGACGGCCACATCACGATCCGCCCCCACTCTCCATCAAGCCCAATGAGGGCTTCAATGGCAGAGGGGCCCACCCCAGGAAACACCCGACGGTTCCAGTGGTCAACTCCCGCAGCAGCAGCTTCAGCGAAAATCCCAGAAGCACCGCAGACATCCGTGGCTTCGATTTCTGGCAGCTCCAGGGCCACCCCAAGGATCCTGCTCCTGAGGTCCGCCATCGCCTCAATCAGAATCTGTATCTGGGATGGGCTGGCCGCCCAATAGCTCCCGCAAATGTGCCCCGCGATGGGCCGGCATCTCACGGGGCAAGTGGAAGGCCCCGCCAGGCGCCATGAAGCAAACCATGGGCTCGCTGCGGCCCTGCCTCAGCCACGAGCGGGCCTTCTGGGAGCCCCGCGGGAGCGCCATGAGGAACCGGCCAACGGTGGCCTCAGCAGACGGCGCCCTAGCTAGGTGCCGCGCGCAGGACAGGGCGGCCGAGCAAAGCCCAAGCATCTCCGGGAACTGATCGGGATCGGCCGACTCAGAATCAGAAAGCTGGGCCCGCCACTCAGCAGTGGACTGATCGGCGGGGCGACAGGCGGCAAAATGCCGCACTCGCCAACGCATACTGCGATAACCGCAACTGGCAGCAACTGGAATTTCAAAAAGCTTCGGCGGCATCATGGGCCTGACAGCCAAAGCTGGCTCTGCAAACCATCCACTCTTGCCGATGTGATCAGTCAGGGCGACGGCGCGCGCGCTCCTGAAATCACACAACAGCCCATGATCCACACGCGTTTTATGTTCACACTCAGCAACAGAAGGCATGCGCAAGTGATGAGTAGTAGCCCTAGCCCATAGCTCTGACGCGCGAGCAAGCTTCTGTGAGACATGCTTACGGACATGCGGCACCATCTCATGATGATATCAGACCGGCACCTGCACCAACGCAAGCGGTTTCACTCCCTTGCCCAGCACCTGGGTGAGTTTCGCGCGCGGAAGCCTCGCGCCCAAGCAACAGTGAACATTCTTAACTTCAGAAGCAAAAAAAAAACATCGTCTCACTGGCGCCCACACGACCGCCAAACGAAACATTGCCCAGACTGAGCCGGCTCCATTCGGCAGGATCGCGAATGAGTGGGCCAGCCCTAGGAAACCACATAATTCCATCAACTCAAAATCATAGTGGAAGTCACCAAAAAGAAACCAAAAGATTCTTAGAGAATTGGCAAAGGCGCTGATACAATTCGTTTTCTGATATTCTCACCCAGGACGCCCATAGGGGGCCATGCGGGTAGGGGCAGGGTTCGCACGTGGACCCCTACCCAAGCCACACGTCGCAAATGCGACTGCTACAGCCATCACACACCTGCGGGTCTCAAGATCAAGACACACCCCAACCGTTGCCAGATTCGACTTCATGCACCTGCCCAGAGCTTGAGAGAAAACGCTTGACAATTTACCCTGTCGAAGGACCCAACCATATGCAGCTGTGAGTACCACATTATGCGCGGCGGTTCGGTGGAGTTCCCTGTGGGGCCACGAAACGTGTGAGGAGTGCACAGACATGGGGCGGGGCCGCCATGCGAACTTTGCCGATGGGCCGCTGGGACCTTCGGTGGAACTCCCTGTGAGGCCACGAAACGCGCGAGGGGTATGCCGAAATTGGGGCGGGGCCGCCATGCGAACTTTGCCGGTGGGGCCTTCGGTGGAACTCCCTATGGGGGCACGAAACGCGCGGTGGGGCATGCGGACATGGGGGCGGGGCCGCCGTGCAAACTTTGCCACCTGGCCCTTCGGTGGAACTCCCTGATGGGGCCACGCAGCGTTAAGTGGGGGCGGGGCGGCCATGCGAACTCTCCCACTGGGGCTGCCGGTGGAGCTCCCTATGCGGCCACGGAGCGCGCAAGGGGCATGCCGATGTGGGGGGCGGGGCCGCCGTGCGAACTCTGCCAGTGGGGCCTCCGGTGGGACGTGCGCCAAAAACGGGGGCGAGGTCGCAATGCGGACTTTGCCACTGGGGTTGTCGGTGGAGCTCCCTATGGGGCCACGAAGCCTGCGAGGGGCGTGCCGACATCGGGGGGGGGGCGCCATGCGAACTCTGCCAGCGGGGCCTCCGGCGGGGCTCCCCGCGCGGCCACGAAGCGCGTGAGGGGCGCGCCGAAACGGGGGCGGGGCCGCCATGCGAATTTGCCACTGGGGTCTTCGGTGGAACTCCTTTATAGGGCCACGAAACGCGTGAGGGGTGTGCCGAAATGGGGGCGGGGCCGACATGCGAACTTTGCCGCTGGGGCTTTCGGTGGAGCTCCCTATGTGGCCACGAAACGGGTGAGGGGCATGCCGACACGCGAGCTTTGCCAGCGGGGCATCCGGTGGAGCTCCGCATGGTACGACGAAGCGCGCGAGGGGCGCAAGGGATGGGAGGGGCGGGAGGAGCGAGGAGCGGGAGCAGGAGGAGAGGGGGAAGGAAGGGACGCGGGGCGCTGTCTCTACAAGACGAGGACCCAACACCACAGGATGATTGGGCCAAAAAGCAAAGCTTTGCCCATAGCAGCCCACGCCCTGCGAGCGCCCCCATCCAGGAAATGGTCGACAGGGATAAAGTGGGGCCTACATTTCAGCTTGGCAAGATGACGACCTACCTATCTCGAGTCGGCAGGGAATTGGCGGTGCTCACAGAACATGAAGGCGCCAGTCTTGTTACGCAGATCACTCAAGACAGCCTTAGCTGGTCAAAGCTGCAGCTGTGGCATCTGCGCTAGCGCTGTCCTGAAGAGGTCCTTGAACTTGACCCCCACATCCTGCTGGGTTTTCTTGGCCCTCTTGGCGGCCCTGGCGCTGGCATTCTGCACCATGAGTCCCTCCATCCTGCTCTTGCCGCCGTCGGCCATCGGCCCATCAAGCGACCTCTTGCGCAGAACGGCCAAGTCATCAGCACCATCTGGGGCCATGTCACAAGCCTCCGATCCAACGTCCGACATGTTGTCAAGATTGGCAGCGTCCTGGATCTGCTTCTGCATCGCCGCGAACTGTTGGGCCATGTTGAGCGGGAGCCGCCTCTCAGAGCACCAGCGCGAGGCCGTGCTGCGTCCAGCGCGTGAAGTTCAGGAACCTCGCCGGGGTCCTCGGCCCCGCGCATGGGTACATCTCCGTCAACCAGTGTCAGCTCCATGTCCAGCTTGTGGCACAGCTGCACACGCTCCACTTCAAGCTGCAGCAGCGCCGTCACCGTCACCGTCACCGTGTCCCTGAGTGCGGCCACGATGTGGCCCAGGGACGGCCGGTCGACCTTTAAAAAATCCTGACGGGGGGTGGGAGGAGAGGACGACGACGGAAGGCGAGGATAGGGCGCCGTCCGGAAAGCACCTGGGCTCGGAGGAAGAGGGGAGGGAGGGGGACGGAGAAGGGAGGCAGGGAGAGGGGAGAGAGAAGAGGGGGGAAGAAAGGGAGGGAGGGAGGGGGGGGAAAGAGGGGGAGGGGGGAGAAGGGAGAAGGGCAAAGGGGAAAAGGGCAGGGGGAACGGGGCGGAACCTGGAAAGAGTCGGGAAGCCCAATGGTGATTGGAAGGGGGGTGCCCCTGCGGACTGGGTGGCAGAGCGGGGGGAGAGCAGTCGAGGGTCCAGCGCCGCAGTTGGGATGTACACAGCATGGGCTCTCCCGCCCTCGCAATTGGTCTCCTGGATGGCACAGCGGGGGGAGAGACTACCAGAGGGCTCTCCCGCCCTCGCAATTGGGATGTACACAGCATGGGACGACACCACCATTCCTCCGTCCACCCACCACCCACCCGCCCTTCCCTGCCCACACTCACACACACTCGATCACACAAAAACAATAGGAGACTCCGTGCAGATCACACAAGGGTGGGCACAACAAGAACAAGAAAGCACGATCTGTCCTGCGAATTCATGGCTCCATGCACGGCCCATGGCTCGACTACCCGCCCCCGTCGGGCCCTGTATCCGGGGGCGGGCCTGT
Organism: Prorocentrum cordatum; assembly: GCA_963575745.1. Taxonomy (NCBI): domain Eukaryota; class Dinophyceae; order Prorocentrales; family Prorocentraceae; genus Prorocentrum; species Prorocentrum cordatum. The sequence continues at coordinate 298,284 of CAUYUJ010004836.1, forward strand.
GGGGTGACCCCTTAGTCAGCCATCGCGTCGCCGGCGTTGCCGGCCGCGGCGGCCCCGCCGCCTGCTCCACCCGCCCCGCCCGCGCCCGCTCCGCCCGCTGCCCCGGGAGCTACACCCGCCGCCGGGGCTGCACCCGCCGCCGGGGCTGCCCCCCCAGGTGCCGCAGCTGCCTTGGCGGCCGCCCTGCCTTTCTTCCCCTTCTTGCCCTTGCCCTTGCCTTTGCCGCCGCCGCCACCTCGGCCCTGAAGCACCCCCTGGGTTCCCTTGCCGCCCTTGCCGCCCTTTGCGCCTTTGGCCTGCCCCTGGGCCTGCCCCTTGCCGCCGCCCTTCCACTGGCGCTCTTCCTCGGTCCTCTCGTCGTAGAGAAGCCGCCTCGGCGGCTGGGCGGCCCCTTCCTGAAGCGTAGGTTGGCCGGCGACGGAGAGACCCGAAGCGCGGCGCAACGGGTGGTCTAAGCCGTCAATTATCTGTTCCATGCCCAGCGAGGAGGCCCCGAACTTAACCTTCAGTTTGAACACGTTCGGAATCCGCACCTTGGTGCCGCGGTCGTAGTCCCACCGATACTGCTCCATGACCTTCTGAAGCACCCCTGGCTTGCTCAATTCCTCACAGAGGAAGCGAACCGCCTGCTGGGTGGACCCGGGCTGGTCCGACGCGCGATCCGGCAAGGGCCAGCTCAGCCCCAGGTGAGCCCCCAGGTCCCGGCCAACAGCCTCCGGCGTCAGGTTGCGCAACTCACGGTACTCTCCCTGGTTCCCGTGCGCCTCCCACACCGAGTCCACCGAGGGGAATCCCTCTAGCACCACACTTGTGCTTTTCAGCACTCGGCTGACCTCGTTCCGAAGGCGGAAGATCTGCTCGGTGTGGCGGCTCTGACCCTCCTCCAACGCCGCAATGCGGCGCTCCGTGGCTGCGCGGCGCTCAGCTGCCATTTCTCTGTCACACCCCTCACCGACACACGATCAAGCAGGGAGAGAAGCTGCCGCCGGACGGGCACCCACCCCCGCCCGCGCCCGCCCCCGGCCGACCCCGCCGCCCAGACGACCCGGACGACGAAGACGACGACGACGACCCCGACAACACCCACGACGACGACGACGACCACGACGACGACAACGACGACGACCACGGCAGCGCCGCCGAACCAGGGGCACCGCAGGAGGAGGGCGGTCATGACCCTTCCGGCGAGAGCCGGTTCCGCCGGGCGGGGGCCTTGAGCAGCTGGTCGGGGCGGCGAGCAACAATTCACGTGACTGCACACATCATGGCTCGAGCGGGGGCGGGGGGAGGGGAGGGGGAGGGGGGGGGCCTTCCTCCTTTTTTTTTTTTCCTAGCTGCGCACAAGAAACAGTATACGTCACGTCAGAGGGAGTAAGAAAAGAAAAAGGCAAGCAAACGCACGCCGGCAACAACACGAGGGAGTCGAGGGGGGAAGAATCGCAGCCGAGCAACAGCAAGGGGGGGCAAGGCGAGGAGGCGGCCGGCGGCCATTGGACCTATACTCCTGCCCCCCTGCAGTGGGGCCTGGGGGCGGCCGGAAGTGAGTTCGTGACTCACTTTAGCACAGCCATGAACAGGGCAAGCCCTGTCCTGGCCGCCCCCGATGCATCGGGACGTGCCCGGCATCATCTCGTGACAGATCGCCTCGTGGGCGCTGCCGGCAGCTGCAGGTTGTGAACTCCCAGATAGCAAGCACACTGTGGTAAGGTCCAATGACCGCCCGCCACCCCCCACCCGCCCTCCCACCCCCCTAGACCGCTATTTCCTACACGAACCCAGAGGACCAAGACTTGCTAAATTAAGCCTTGGACTCTTGTTGAACGTCCAAGGCTTATTATAAGCATCCAAGGCTTATTATAAGCCTCAAGGCTTATGAGAAGCTTCCAAGGGCTATTATAAGCCTCCAAGGGCTATTATAAGCCTTGAGTGTTTTATCATATGTTATAAGATGTATCATATATGTCATATGTATATACAAACGAATGCAATGCAATGCGAACACAACGCAACGCCAACGCAACGCAGCAACGCTAACGCAACGCAAAACAGCGCGACGCAATGCAATGCAATGCAATTGGGGATGGGGGTCTTGGCCATGGCCCCCCCACGGGCGCCGCGTCATCTTCGACTTCAACCTCGAAGGCCCGCCGCCCCCGCCCCGCGCGCGGGGGGGCGCGGGGGGAGGAGGAGGAGGAGGAGGATGAGGAGGAGGAGGGGGGGGAGGAGGAAGAGGAGGAGGAAGGGGAGGGGGGAGGAGGAGGGGGAGAGGAAAGGGGAGGAGGAGGAAGAGGAGGAGGAGGGGGAGGAGGAGAGGGAGGGAGTGATGTTCCCAAAAATCAAAATGCAGGAGTTCGAACGCAGACCCACGGTAGCATCGGCCGCCGCCCATCTTGGACGGCGCCTCGAAGTGCTCCTCGCGCCCCTCGGCGCAGTGCGTCGGCCCGCCATTGGGCGGGTCGACGGTGAGACTAAATGAATTCAACGGCGCCCGCCACTGGGCGGGCGAAACTTAAAAGTAAAAGGTTTAAAAAAACAGTACAAGCCTGACGAAAAAAAGATCGGCTGAAAAAAGAGGAGGGGGGAAGTGAGATGAGGGGGGAGGAGGAGGGGGGGAGGAGGAGGAGGAGGACGACGACGAGGAGGACGACGACGAGGACGACGAGGGGGGGTCTCCTCCTCCTCCTCCCCCCTCCTCCAGTGCCACACTGCACACGCGCGCGCGCATCGCACGCGCGCACGCATCGTGCGTCCTCCGCTCATCCGCCCCCTCCAGAGGAGGAGGACGACGGCGACGGCGACGACGAGACGACGACGACGGCGACGACGAGACGACGACGACGACGACGACGACGACGACGACGACGACGACGACGACGACAACGACGACGACGACGACGACGACGACGGCGGCGGCGGCGGCGACGACGACGACGACGACGACGACGACGACGACGACGACCGACGACCGACGACGGACGACCGACGACGAAACGACGACGACGACGACGCCGTGCAGGACCATGATGAGGAGGAGGAGGCATTTCAAAACGGGCCCCCCCCCCGTCTCAGGCCCGACGGGCCCGTCTCTGTCGGCCAGGCGGCCGCTCGCTCAGTTGTCGCCGTCCTCGGTCGTGAAGGCGCTCGCGTAGTCCCTCATGAGGTACTGCTCCTCGCCGCGACGACGACGGCGGCGGCGGCGGGGCGACGACGACGACGACGTCGACGACGACGACCGACGACCGACGACCGACGACGACAGACGACAGACGACGAATGACGATCGACAAACGGCGACGACATATACGGTCACGATCCCCGTCGAGGTCGGAGTATTCGTCGAACAATTCGGACCCGCTGAGCCCTGGTTACCGCATGTCGGTCGCACACGTCGGATACTTTCTCCGCGGGTTATAGAACAGAGAGTGCACGTACGACGCCATGGCTTTCGATGAATACTCCTCCGACGACGGGCGACGACGACGACGATGACGACGACGAGCGAGGACGACGACGCCCGACGACGATGACGACGATGACGACGATGACGACGACCGACGACGACCGACGACGATCGACGACGGCGACGACGGCGACGACGACGGTCGACCGATCGAGGCATCGACATCGACATCGGCACCCGCGTCATCGACTACACCCGCGTCCGGAGGCCCGCCCGCGGCCCCGCCTCCCGCCACCACCCCTCTCCTCCCTCGCCTCCGCCACCCTCAGTGCCGCGACGACGACGGCGGCGACGACGGCGACAGCGGCCGACGACGATCGAACGACGAGCGATTGCTACCCCGAACCCAGTCCTATCGATCGACGTCGGCGTACTCGTCGAACAGTTCGCCGCCCGAGAGCCCTGGGAAACGCATGTCCCTCTGCCACGTCTTGTAGCGCTTCGACGGGTCCCGCAAGAAACCGAACGCGCGCGATGCCATCGCTGTCGACGCTGCATCCTCCGACGACGCGCGACGACGACGGGCGAGGGCGACGGCGCTCGACGACGCCCGACGACGACGACGAGCGCCGACGATCGACGATGACGACGACGACGGACGACTGATCGACGACGACGACGACGATCGATCGATCGATCGACGGACACCCCCTCCTTTCACTGACAACCTCTTTTCACCGACACCCTCCACGACAGACCCAAGAGGCCCTCCAGGGCTCCCACGATGGCCCCAAGAGGCTCCCAAGAGAGCCCCAAGAGGGCCTCAGGAGGGCCCCAAGACCCCCCCAAGAGCCTCAAAAGAGCCCCAATACCTTCCAAAAGAGCTCAGAGAGAACCACCCTCCTTTCCTTGTCTCGTCTTGCCATGCCCCGTCAGCTCTCATGGGCAGGGCCCCTGAAAAGGCGGGTGGGGTTACGCGAAGCGTGAAGAATTTTGAGGATGTCTCATGCGCAACCGATGACGTCATCGATAAATCATCGATGACGTCATCGATGATTTATCGATGACGTCATCGAAAAACCATCGATGACGTCATCGCCGCGATTCAACGCCCGGTGTCCTTGTCGATGCCCTTCGGCCAGCCGCGCTCGTCGAGCCCGACCAGCTCGCGGTCCACCAAGTTGCCGTCCGCGTCGAGCTCGGTCTTCGCGCCGATGACCTCGCCGTCCTCGCCGATCTTGCCCTCGACGTCGCTGTCCGGACTGCGAGGGGCGCCCTTCACGATGGCGCCGGAGTCACGGCCCGTCTCCATCATGATGGTCTTCGCGCCTTCCTTCCACGCCTCACTTCCACCTTCGCCCTGGATGGCGTCGAAGGCCGCCTGGACGTCCGGAGGGGTCGCGGGTGCGGCCGCGGGATCCTGAGGAGTCCAAGGCGCGTACTCGCCCTGCACGGGCGTCGGCGGGATCTGCGTCACGCCGTGCTGCACGACGAAGAACTGCACGTGGACGTCGTCGACCTTCTGGTGCTGCTCGGCGCTGTCGTAGACCTTATGGATCTGCGCGGCGTCGTCGTCGATCTTCTGGAACTTCTCATCGTAGATCTTCTGGACGGCGTCGTCGACGATCTGTTGGTGGACCTCGTCGATCTTCTGCTCAACATATGCGATCTTCTGGTCATGCGCGTCGTCTGCAATCTCCTGGTCCTGCGCGGCGTCGTCGTCGATCTTCTGGTCCTGCGCGCCGTCCGCGTCGTCTGTCACGAGGCTGTCCTTCTCGTCCTCGGCGTCGCCGCCGAACAGGCCGATGGCGAACTTCTCGTCGTCGTCGTCTTCCTGCTTCTCGTCCTCGGCGTCGCCGCCGAACAGGCCGATGGCGAACTTCTCGTCGTCGTCGTCTTCCTGCTTCTCGTCCTCGGCGTCGCCGCCGAACAGGGCGTCGCAGAACTTCTGGTCCTCGTCGTCGTCGCCCGTCAACGTCGCGAACTGGCAGGGCACCCCGAACTTGCGCGAGCAGCTCTCATCTGTGTGGCCTGCGAAAGCCTCGTAGACACCGCATCGCGTGCACGCGAGGACGCCAGCGTAGCGTTCCTGCGCAAGCACGCGGCGGTCGCCTTCGTCGGGGCCGTCGCCGCCGTGGACTTCCGAGTCGTCCATCGCGATCCCCTGAGACTCACCGTCCACTGCCATTTCATGGCCCCCGCCCGTGTCGTCGTCGCCGCCCCCGCCGCGGTCGCTGTCCTCGTCGGAGTCGAGACCGTACTCGTCGCCGCCCGCGTTCATGTCATCGTCGTCGACGTCGTACGGGTTGCGGTTGGCCCTCTCCCAGGCCTCAATGTCCTCATCCGAGGGCCGAAGGACCCCGTGCTGCGCCCACATGATGCCCCCCGCCCTCCACTCGCGCGGGTTCGCGAGGATCTGCTCGCGCATGGCTGCGTGATGGGCCCGAAACTGTAATGGGTCCGCGCCGTGACCAACGGGGGACATAGGTCAGTGCCGCGTGAAGCTCGCAGTGCTCACACTCTCGAACCAGAACAGCTGCTATACACGGGCGCGTTTGGGGTCTCGTTTTGACCAGAGCCCCTGCGTGTGCCCCCTCGCCACGACTGGATTCCCTCTTCGCGATTAGAGTCCGATCGCCGCGGCTAGATTCCCCACGTCAGCAGCCGTGGTGTCCCCCTCGCCACGGCTGGACTTCACCGCGTCATCGGCCGTTGCGTTATCCTCGCCGCACGGCTGGAGTCCTTCCACACTCTCGCCACGGCTGGATTCCCTCCCACGCCCGCACCGCGGCTGGATTCCCTTCCACGCCCTCGCCACGGCTGGAGTCTCCTCCACGCCCTCCCCCACTCCGAAGCTCAGGGCCGCCGCGGTCCGGTCAGAGCAGCTGCGCGTTGGCGATGCGCACGCCGATGCATCATCGAGGTTGCACTGAGGCTGTAGCGATGCATCGCCGATGCATCGCAACGCGCGTTCGCCAAACGTTCACCGATGCAGGGCCGATGCGTCGCCGACCAGTGCTTTTTCCACTGCACGGTGACTCCCGTCTGCTGGGGCCAGCTGGCAGCAGCAAGAGTCGCGTGCTCTGCTCTTATGGCCGTCGGCGGCCTGGTCGACCCTGACCGAGGCAACGTCTGATGTCACCTGCCTCGGCCGTCGACTTGGAACTGGCTTGATACCGAATTTAAAGTATCTCACGGCTGCTGCTGCTCGAACTTGTCCGCCACGTCCTCCCAGCCCTGGATGTCGTTGCTGGTGTCGGGGCTCGGCAGGTCACTCCCGGACTGCACCATCAGCATGGGCAAGTTCGCGTCGATCGCCACCGAGTACCAGCTCGTCGCCCTCACCTTGTCGGTGCCCTTGTACGGCTGCCCCGCGGCGACGCCCGAATCGTTATCGAACACCCTCATGTTCGCAATGGTCTGCGGCGTCGGGCTCTTGTTGATCTTCGCCAGGACGGACCGCTTCAGCATGTTGACAGTCAGCACCTGCCCATCTGGAAGATTGTCGGGCAGCATCACCTGCGTCCAACGGTTGTCCTCGTCGACGATCTGGATCCACGTGAGCCCGTCCCACTCCTTCTTCTGCGCATCCTCGGTAGCGTCGTGCACGCCCGCCACGTTCTGCTGCTCCAGCGACGCGTAGAGCTTGATCCCAGGCTGCACGACGTAGTCGTTCAAGTACTCGTACCCGCCGCTGATGGCCGTGTCCTCTGCCAAGGACTCCGATCCGTCGTAGATGTGAATCTCGTCCTGCTTCCCCTCGTAGGTCGACGCCGCCAAAGAGATGCCCCCCTTGATGTCGCCGATCGCGATGCCGTTCGGGAACATGTTGTTCACCCCCTTCGGGGCCGTCACCGTCAGCCACATGCTCTTCTCATGAAGGAAGACCCGCACCTTGCCCATGCTCACGGCGCCGCACGGAGAGAACTCGACCGTCATCGTGCCAGGCGCACCGATCGAGGACTCCATGGCGTCGACGGTGTTGGTGTCGGTGTAGGCGTCGGCGTTGGCGCGCCCTGAGTGCTGCGAGCGAACGCTTGAGCCCAGATGCTACTCCACGCCATGGATGAATTCCCCACGTTAGCGGCTGCGGCGTTCCCCTCGCCACGGCTGGATTCCCTTCCCCACGTCCGCGGCTGTAGTATTTTCCTCGCCACGGCTGGATTCCCTATACCGCGCCCTCGCCACGGCTGGATTCCCTACCGCGCCCTCGCCACGGCTGGATTCCCTTCCACGCCCTCGCCACGGCTGGATTCCCTACCACACCCTCGCCACGGCTGGATTCCCTTCCACGCCCTCGCTACGGCTGGATTCCCTAGACGCTCTTGCCGCGGTCCAGTCAGAGCTGCCACGCGTTGGCGGATGCGCATGCCGATGCATCATCGAGGTTGTACCGACGCTACATCGATGCATCGCCGATGCATCGCAACGTATATGGGGTCAGAGGGGGTCGAGGACAAAAGGGGGAAAGGGGAAGGAGGGTCGGAGGAGGAGGAGGATGAGGAGGAGGATGAGAGGGAGGGAGAGGGTGAGCACGTTTCCACGCTGCGCCTCGAAAGGGATGGGGGATGAGAGGGAGGGGGAGCGAGGGGGAGGGGGGAGAGCGGCGATCACAGGTGGATGAGGATGAGGAGGTCCAGGCGGTTCGGTCAGGGCTGCGTCGCCGAAGCATCGCATCGCATGCCTGATGCACTCGGGGCCGCGGGGCCGACGCATCGCCGATGCATCGCATCGCCTGGGGGTCGGAGAGAGTAGCGGAATATGTGCGAAAGAAGAGGGATGGGGGATTGAGGGGGAGGAAGATGTTTCCACAGAGCCTCGCCGCTATCGAGCGATCATATGTTTGACACACGTGACCGCATTCATAATTGTCGCGCAAGAGATCATGCGCCGAGCAGAGAGCGAGCATGCTGTGTGGGCCGAGCAAATTGCACTCGCACGCCAGGCGTGCGCAGGCTGCGCTAAATTGCACTCGCAGGACACGGGCTCGGATGCATAGTGGTCGTCGTCGTCATCGTCGTCGTCATCTCTGCTCGCCGTCGTCATCGGCGTCGTCATCGTCTTCATCGCCGCGCTAGAGCGCGCGGCTCTTGGAGACGGCAACGACCATCTGAGCCATCTTGGTGCCAAACATCTTCGGGTAGGCACCTGTCTCCCGAAGCATCGGCCCGCCGACGACGCACTTCCGCCCCTCGGCGGAATACTGATACGCCCACGCCTTATTCTTAGCAGGCTTGCACGGCCTGCCGCGCCGCAAGAAACGCTCTGCCGTCTTGAGCGGCACCGTCGTGTCCACCGCCCGAATCATCGGGCATCGGTCGCGCTGTTAGGTTAATGTGAATAAGTATGATGTTGTAGAATTGCTTTATAGGATGTGCCCGGTCTTGCACTGGCGCGAAGCGCAAGTAAACAAGTGCACAGCTTTGGCGATTGGCATATTCTTGTCAAACGCCCCGAGATGCGTGCACATTCGGCTCAGACTGACCCGCTCTGCAAGGCTTTGAAACGCTGGGTGGTACTTAAAATTCGACGTCACTGGCTGCTCGATGGAAAAGTAAACTCCCACCACGTGCAAGTGCGTGCACACCCAGCTGACGAACAACGCCATGATGTTGCCCGCGACAACCTGCGGGTTACTCTCGTCACCAATGATGTCGCCATGTGCCCTCCCGCTCTGGTACCTGCTGATCCACGCGAAGCTCTTGCAGTCTGGCCCAAAGTGGATGAACCCATGCCGCACGACGCGGAAGCATAAGATTGCACACCACAGCATCCCAGCACATGTCGTGATGTCTTGTGAAACGTGATCGCGGATGTCGAACGATCCAGTGCGATACAATTTGCGACGCATCGCCCGACCAGGAGAGTCCTCCCCGCTGAAGATGTGCACGAAGTCCAAGTCCCTGTCGATCTGCCCTGGACATGGCACGGAATGAGCGAGTGCACATTACCAGCTGCATTCCCAAGATATCGAGGCGAATCCAGCCGCGGCGACAGCGACGACGAGCCAGCCACAAGATCGAGGCGAATCCAGCCGCGGCGACATGGCGTGACACGAAGCACGGGCAATGTGCATTTGCTGTCCTTGCCAGCCTGTCCGTAGAAGTGAATGCGCCGTGCCCACGGCGAACTGCACTTGGCCCCAGGGCGTGGGGTCGGCACTCGTCGATGCAATATCGACGACCCACGGAGGGACTGGAGCGGCACTCGAAGTTGTCGCAACCACAAGTGCAACCACCAATGATGCGGGCATCGCCATGGTCAAAAAATATGCCTGGCAGTACCTGTACCTAGTGCAGCTTGAAGGTCTAAGCGCAAGAATACACCTTTCTCGAACTGCAGAGCGTGACTCGCTTCAGCCAAATTGGCTAGTAGACAGTTCAGGGTTTCATCCTTCCATGTCGCGTACAAGCGAGGATGGCCCATGAAACGCATCCTCGTGGAGGGAAGCGAGCAAGAGGGGACTGTCATACTTAAGTGAGGGCAGGGGGGGGTGGAAGTGGAGATGCGAGGGGGTGGCGGGCTGAAATGGAGGGGCTGTGGTCGTAGTCGTAGGGGGAGAGAGAGGGGTCACGAAGGGGAGGGAGGGGAGCGAGGGGTCGCAGTCGTAGGAGGATGGTGGAATGAGGAACTGGAAGGGCGACGGCGACCAGGAATGCGCGCACATGTGCCGCACAGATCGCCTTTCGGACGAGGCGTGCTGACTCGTGCAACGCAATGCCTTCTCGCGGCCCGCCATTCTCGCCAGTGCTCTGGCGATGCGCGCCAGGTACTTTACTTCTGCCGACTTCCAGATGCGGATCTTCGACGAGGACCCGGTCGAAGGCGCGCGCGATCCACTCTCACCGAGCAGGGGCGGGGGCATCCTCAAAACCGAGAAGGTCTGACATTTCGGAAGCGAGCGACTGAACCGCGCGTCATCGAGGCGTCATCGATACATCATCGATGCGTCATCGATGACATATCGATGACATCGGCGCGTAATCGATGCATCATCGATGACGCCTCGGTGACGCGCAGCCCGGTCACTCACTATCGAAGTGCATGATGTCGCGCGGTCGCGCGCCGCATCAGTTGTTTGTTGCATCTCTCTCGTTCGCCAATATGCCCATGCATGACGATGCGCGGGAAGATGATGGCAAACGAACGAGTTGCAACGTTCAGCTGCACCGGTCGCGACCGCGAGCTCGCTGAGATCCCACTCGACATTCAAGCAGCAGGGCATGGGGTGGCAGAGAGAGAGGGGCATCGGGTCCTGGTGTTAAGATGCCAGAACAAATGGTGCTTTGGCTTCAGCTTCACCCCAGCTCCACGCAGTCGAGTCAAATGCAAGAGCGCTAGATTTTTCAGCCGATCGCACACCTCGTCCGAAAGGCGATCTGGGTGTCGAGCTAGCTCGTCCGTCCACTCGAGCAGAGCCTCCGCACACGCCCGCAGCTGGGCGCCTCTAGAGATGCGACCAGCGTATATTGGCAGCAAAGCAGTCGTGCACCAGCGAAAGAGATCCATGGTCTCGCCTGCCTTCATTTTGACTGCATGAACCCCAGGCTCCCCGAACATCGTTGTTGTGAGAAATAAGAGTTCGTTTGGATGCCGACCCTGATCCCGTTCCGACTGATACCAGCTGTGCAGTTCGACGTTCAAACGAGCGAGCCCGACGGCATACTTCGATTCTTTATCTGTTCCTCGGGGGGCGAAGATGTCGGAGCGAAGCAGCCCCCATATCACTGCGCAGACAATCGATCCCATGACGCCGAGCGCCACTGTGTGCAGATAGTCAACCGCGAAATTGCCCGCGATGCTCACTCCCAGACCCTGCTCCCACAATGGGTTTGTGTTCGTTGTCAGCGTGGCCCTGGAAGGGCGCCAGAACCGCAGCCAACAAGGAGTACCCACAACTGCGTAGTCCCCAACATCCTCCAAACCGCACTGAGGCAATAGGCGGTCCCCCTTTTCGAGAGGTGAACTGAGAGCGTTGAGCGCAGGGGCTGAAATCCCCACCGTTAACCCCTGCCCTGCTTTGCGTTTGTTGAAATACATGTTAGTGTTCTCCCATAAGCGTGCACGCTCGACCTCATCCCCGATATACACCCACACTTCTGCCTGGCGCGTCGCAGACAGGTGGTCGTCGGCCTCGTGTTCGACCCACGGAGGATCGGCGGCATCATCGTTGAGCAGGCTAGCCGCCGTCTCTTGAAACTTGCATGGCGCAACCCGCGAACGAGTGACTCTGAGCGCGCTGCTGCCTGCTCGCGGGATCGGGGCCAGAGGGGGCGACGTGCGATCGAATCGTGGAACCGCCAGGTTCCACGATTCGACGCGACGTGCGACGAACATTCGAAACTCACCCGCCCGCAGCAGCGCGACAGATTCACTCGTTCGTCCATCCCGTCCCCCAACTCATACACATCGTCCTCGTCTTGCCCCGGTCTCCCCTGCCGCCCTCTGCCTCCCCCGCTCCATCTGTTACGCCCCTTCTCCTCCGACGCTCCTCATCCCTCCTCTGAGCACAAGCAAGAAAACGCGCACCTGAACATGTGCCAATTGTGAACCGTGGCGTCACAGAGCGGACAACAATGGCTGCTGGATTTCCACGTGGGTACTGAGAAGTACGAGGCCACGCCCTCCCAGTCAGCCATCATATAGCAGACCGCGCCCTTGAAGCCGAGGGGCGTACCTCCCAGGCTCCGCCTGGCGGGGTCAGAGTGCACCCGCCCGTCCCAATCGTATGTGGGGTACGAGCCAGCTGCCAAGGATTCAAGCGACCAGCGCAAGAACGTCAGCAGCCTGGACACCGAACAGTGGCCTTTGCATCCGCAGCGGCACTGCAGATGCTTGCGAAAGACGATCCCTACGTGTCGGGTTTGAGTGCAGAGATTAATGACAGATATCACGAGGATCGACTTGCTCCGCCCAGCGCCAGCGGCCCCCCCGTATTGGGCCGCGTCGATGAATACGCCCAGCGGCAATACTAGTTCGCCAGGCGCCGCGCGCCTCACGACGTCATGATTTATGTACACATATGGCCAGTCAGTGGTCTCCACGCGGTGCCGCAGATCGATCATGCAAGCGGGCGTGTTCACTTCGGCGTGGAGCAGCTCGTGATATGGGCGACACCCGATCTGAACGACCGTGCGACTGCGCGAGCCCCGCGGCTGACAGGGCACATCCACGGCAACGGCCTGAACGACCTCAATACCGTTCCGTCTGATCATGCGCTCGATATGTCGCATGTAATGGCCGTTGCTCGGCTGGTCAGGCGCAATGCCCCAGTCCTTGACGTCGCCCACAGCGCCAGCCTTACTGGCATTGTAAGCGAGCTCGCCAAACGATTTGGCGGTGATCTTACCCTTGCAGAACAGGCGCTGGAGGCCCTCCAACAACGCGGCCCCCGCATCTGCTCGGACGCTCGGCGGCACTGGCGGTGATATAGTGCGTCTTCTGGACATGCGTGGTGGACGAGTGCCCAAACACTCGAGCCACCACGTCTGCATGGATATCGTTTTTGGCTTGCATTTCGTTTCTCCTCACTTCTCCAACCTGCCTCCATGATCCATCCAGCCTCCCCATATTCGATCATTATCCCAGGTCATCCTCCTTCTCCCCCATCATCCTCCTCACCCCCTCATCCTTTTCATCCTCCTCGGTGTCCTCCTCCTACCCTGCCCCCATGCCACTCTATTCTGATGGGCCTCTGGGCCCCGACCTCTTCTGCCTCGACCTCGCACTGGCCCTCCATCAGCCTCGTTCGCCACCGCGTTTACCGCCCAGGGGAGCCGAGACATCGACATCATGGTTTCGGCGCAGAACTACAAGGGCCAAGGCCGCAACTTGCAGCCGCGAGTGCGATTTTGGGTGGGACCTGGGCATGTCATCGGACGTCATCGGTCCGTCATCGGTCCGTCATCGGTCTGTCATCGGTCATGTTGACCGTCATCGGTCGTCACGTTTCGTGTGTTTTTACAGGGTATGCGCACTCCCAGGTCATCGATATGTCATCGATGATTTATCGATGACCGTCATCGGTATGTCATCGGTCCGGGGTCGCCTCGATTTCCGTCCGGACAGCGTCCGGACAGTGAAAACCTTGTCCGGACAGCGTCCGGGCAGCGAAACACCTGTCCGGACCCTGCCCGGACTGGTCCGGTGAGCACCCAGACATCGTCTGGACAGCGAAACCCACATCCAGGCAGCCCCCAGAGTCGAAACCCTCGGATAAGCGAATCTCTCTGCACCATGCGCCGCGCGTGCAGTTCCTGGGCGCCGTTCTGAGACCGTCTGGACGTCGGATTGACACCCTGCGGCCGCGCGTGCAGCTCACTGCGGACGCTCGCGTACGCCAGCAGAAGACTATAGTTCTGGCCGCGCAGGTCAAATACCCCACTGCAGCATCAGTGAGCGGCGCGCCCGAGTGCGTCAGTCGCACACGTCCCGTGCACGATGGCATCGGCCCTCGCGAGCGACATCGTTGTCGGGCAGCCGCTTCGAAAGCTTGCAGCGACCTGCGCAACCGAGCCCTCCCCACCCACGCCATCTCCTACTCTCTCTCTCTCTCTCTCTCTCTATCTCTCTCTCTCTATATTGTACCCATCCCTATATCCCTCATCACGGGCTCCACAAAATTTGCTCGTGAAAAGATCGCGCGAGAGGTGCCGCCGAGCCGCTATGCCTACTTCTTGCCCTTCTTGGCCTTCGCCTTGGTCTTCGCATTGGCCTTCCCCCTGGTCGTGCCACCCTTGGTCTTCACCTTGTCCTCAGCTTTGGTCTGCAGCTGCCTGTGCGACTCGATCGTATTCTGCAGGGTGTTGTTCAGGGCGGTGGCGAGTTTCTGCGGGAGCACGGGGCGAAAGGATGGGGGCGACGCCCGACGATTGCCGACTGTCGATATCCGACCGACGACGACGACCGACGACCGACGCACGACGAACGAACGACTGACGACGGGCGACGGCCGACGAACGAACGAACGAACGAACGAACGAACGAACGAACGAACGAACGACGACGACGACGACGACGACGACAACGATGACGAATGACCTCCCCGTCATCCCGCTCGTCCACGCACCAGTTCCCCTGGGCATCCTCTATCACCCGGTCTCCTCTTTCCCACCATGCCCTCACCATTTCCCCCGAATCGCTTCGGCGGCACCCGCAGGTCCTGGAGAGCATCGACGTTCTTGGTCGGGCAGAGGACCGCGATCTCGCTCTCTTGGAACTCCTTCTTCACCTGCCGAGGAAGGATGGAGGAGGGCCCGAGGGGGCGGCCGAGGGGTCGAGTCGGCCGAAGCGAACGATACGCCGAGGGGTTGAGGGGTGACCAGACCGAGCAGGACCGAATGGACTAAGAGCGTCGAGGCCAACGAGCGGTGCGAGGAGAACGAGGCGACCTGGGCGACCGAGACAGCCGAAGGGGCCGATGCGACCGAGGCGACCAGAGGGGCCGATGAGATCGAGGCGACTGGAGGGGCCGATGCCCCCCATCATCCCCCCCCCCTCCACCGCCCCCATCCTCCTCCTCCCCCTCCTCCTCCTCCTCCCCCTCCGCCTCCATCACCCGCCCAAGTCCTCCAGTATCACCCTCCTCGCCCATCGTATTGATCATCAGCATGGCTCGAGCCGCGCCCCGTCCCAGTCGTCGACAGTCGTCGCGAATCGCCGTCGGCATCGGCGGCGCCGCCGTCGTTTTCGCCGTCGCCGTCGTCGTTGCCGCCGCCGTCGTCGTCGTCGGCGTCGCCGTCGTCGTCGTCATCGTCGTCGTCATTGTCGTCGTCTGACCTGCTGCGCGCTGACGCCGATGAGCAGCTTCTGCCACAGCTTGTTCTTGCGCACGATACCCTCGATCTCCTTCAGGGAGCTCTCGATCTTCCCCTGCACTGCGTCCGTCCGCGCCCAGGCCCACTCCTCCGCGGCCGCCATCGCCGCCTCGTCCTCGGTGTTCTCAGGCAGCGCAATGTCCTCGACCAGGGACCTCGCGGACGCCAGCGTGCTCTGCACGGAGACGATCATCTTGCGGCAAGCGGCCAGCAAGACGTGGGCCTCCGACTTCTCCTTCTTCACGGGGGTCGGCTTGCCGTCGGAATCCTCCTCGGGACCCCCCTCGGGATCTTCCTCGGGCCTCCTCAAGGTCCTCCTCGGGCTCCTCCGCAGCAGTGCCACCCTCGAGCGCGCGCCGTGCCCGCTTCGTGCTCCTCTCGGCGATGTCACCGCCGTCCTGCAGATCTCTATCGCTGTTCTGCGTCTCGATCTCCTGCCACTTCCTCTCGAACTTGTCCTGGTAGACGTGCGAGAACCACATGTACTTGACCTTGCCGCTCTGCGGGTCGACCTGGGCGAACGGGAACCCCATGGCGATGCATCTGCGCGAAATCACGGCGCAGTCTTCGATGGTCTCTGGGTCCCACTGACCACGCGGACCGCCTTCCTCGTAGCACATGCGGAGGAAGCTGACCAGCTTGCCCTGTGAGATCCATGACTCCTGCGACGTCGTCGTGTACTGGCGCACGCGCACGATGGCGCCCTTGTACTGCTTTTTGACCCAGTTGCGCTTCCACTCGTCCTTGTCGTCGGCCGACATGTACTGCTTCTTGAGTTTCGGCTTCTTCATGTCCCGCTGGAAGCGCTGCCCCAACGCCGACCGTTGGGTGAACATACTGTCCCCCTTCTCGTAGGCCTCGATGCACTGCGCGTCGCCTTTCGCGTACTTCTTCTGCTGGGGCGTCAGTGCCGCTGGCGGGGCATGATCGGCTTGGCCTGATGCTGCGGACTTCGTGAACCGCTCTATGCCATGTTGGCGCACGAGCTTCCCAGTCTCTTCCTTCAGCTGGTCCTGGAGCTTCTCCGCTTGGCTCTTCTCGGGCGTTTCCTGAGCAGGCTGTGTCCTGCGGGCGGTGCTCAAACAATTGGCTCAAGCGAAACGCGCATATACAGCTAAAAGCCCTCGTCCACCCCCTCCTCCGCCTCCTCCCCTCCTCATCCTACTCCGCCCCCCATCCCTCCATCCTCCTCCTCCTCCTCATCCTCCTCCTCCTCCTCCTCCTCATCCTCCTCCTCGACCGCTCGCCCCCATCGTATCACTCTGCCCCATGTGCCACTACCCTACTCATCCATCAGTTCACTCATCGTCGTCGTCGTCGTCGCTGCCGCCGTCGCCGTCGTCGTCATCATCATCATCATCATCATCATCATCATCATCATCATCATCATCATCATCATCGCAGCGTCGCCCACATCGCTGATCTGACTGACGTCAGTCTCATTCGAGCCATCCGCCGCTCCCGACGGCGACGACGCCGCCGCCGTCGCCGTCGCCTTCGCCGTCGCCGTCACCGTCGTCGTCGTCGTCGTCGTCGTCGTCGTCGTCGTCGTCGCCGTCGTCGTCGAAGTCGTCGTCGCCGTCGTCGTCGTCGCGGTCGCTCGCCATCGCCGTCGTCGTCGACGACGACGTTCTGCTCCCGCGGTCCCTGCGATCTGCTCCCGCGGCGTCATCGGCTCGGACGCGGGGGCCGAACTCGGCACCCGCACCACCGCGCGGGAGCTGCGGGGGCCGCCCTGCCTCGCGGGATCTGCGCTGCCACTCCCTTTCTGGAACAGGAAATTCACCTTCTCGTCCACGCCCATCTCCGCGTGGCCGTCGTCGAGCGCGGCGCCGCCCCTCCTCCTCGGCGGGGGCATCGCTGCGGGCCCGGACTGCGACCCCGACGCCTGCGCGGCCTCGCCGACGGGGGCGCGCCTGCCAGCGCCGCGAGCGCGCGTCGGCACCTGCGGCTGAGCCTCGGGCGGTGGGCTCTCGGCGCGCGGCGTCGGCTGCTCCTCCGCAGCCGCTCCCGCACTGGGCCCGCGGCGGCGGCGCTTCTTGGGGCGCTCAGCGCTGCGGCCCTTCTTGCCGCACTTCTTGCCCACCTTCTTCTTCTTGCGCTTGCGGCCCGCAGGACGGGCGGCCGTCTCCTCGGCAGCATCCTCGCCATCGGCCGCGGCGGCCGCCTTATCGGCTGGCGCCTCCTCTGGCGCCGCAGCGCCCTCCTCGGCCGCGGCGCTCGCCTGGGTCTCCTGCGTCGGCGCTGCCTCGCCGCCGCGGTGCTGCGTGACGCCCCTGCGTCGGCGCTTCCTTGGGGCGACGAGCGGCTTGTGGTCGGAGTCGTCGTCGAAGGCGTCGCCGCCAGCGATCGCCTCGGGCGGCTTGATCCCGTTGCCCCGCGGCAGGGTCCGCTCTTCGGGCGGCACGTAGCGGTCCTGGCTGTAATGACCATGGTGCGCTTGGCTGTCGCTCGCGTCGACGGCGCTGGCAGCTTCGACGTCGACGTGGCCCGCGCCGACGGCCGCCGCCGCCTCGGCCGCCTCAGCCGACGGCGTCCCGCCAGCGCCGCAAGCCCACAGCTCCTGGCGCGTCGCCGCCTCAGCCGCCTCGCGCTCGGCAGCACTCTTCTCTGCGGTCTCCCGCGCCTCACGCGCCGCCGCTTCGAAGTTCGCGGCTCTGCTGCTCTGGAGCGTCCGCAGCTGCGCGGTGAGTCTATCTCGCTCACTCGCCGCCGTCTCTACCGCCGCGCCCGCCTCCCGTGCGATCCGGTCAGCCTTTGCTGTCCTCCAGTCAGCCTCGTCGATGAAGAAAGCATCCTCTTGTGCAGGCCGCGGGGGAATCGGCGCGGAGCCTGGGGGCGTGGGCTGCTCGCTGGGGCTGGGCGCATAGGGGGCCTGGCTGTTCACCTCTGTCCTGTCGAGGCTGGCCGCCTGCGAACCCTCGACCTCAGTGCGCTGCGTCATGCGAGCCGCACGGGCGGAGACTGGCCCGCCGCGGAGCCTCCCAAACGGCTCCTGCGGCTGCGTAGCCGCCGCGGCGTCGTCATCCGTGTCGGGGCCGTCGGTCTCCGCCTGGCGGAGGCTCCTCCGCACCGCCGTCGTCATGGGATCACTCTGGCCGAGGCTCTCCCCGATGGCCTTCGTGAAGGGGCTGAGGTCGCCGTCGTCGGCGGCGCCGTCCTGCGAGCTCGCGATGGTCATCGCGGGGGCGAGCGACTCCTCGGGCGGGCCTGCGGGCGGCGCAAGGGCGAGGGGTACCGCTCTCATCACCAGCCCACTCATCGCCCCCACGTATCGCCCTCATCCCTCTCCTCGCGTCCTGCTTTCATCTCGTCATCGTCGTCGTCGCCATCGTCGTCCTCGTCGTCGTCGTCATCGTCGTCGTCACTTTAGGTTGTGCCAGCACTGGTCTTATGTTGTGGGAGGGCGGGCGGGGATGGGCACGCCATGTTTGACTCGCTCGAGCTGACTAGCTTGACCCCATCAGCCTAACCCTACCACCTAGCCCCTAACTCCTACCACGATTCCAACCCCTAATCCTAGCCCTCGTCAGCTCCCCCGCTCTCACCCGCCGCTCGCCCAGAGTTGCGCCCAGACGGGCCTTCCATCTGCTCCTCGGCGGGGCCAGCAACGCCATCAGGTGCAGCAGCGCGATGAGCAGCGTCGTCGCCTATCGCCCAGTCGCCGTCGGTCGTCGTCGGGCGTCGTCGGTCGTCGGTCGTCGTCCGTATGGAGGGCGGCTGGTTTACTCATCGCGTCGTCATCGTCGTTGTCAATGCCCCATCCTCATGGCAACTATGGCTCAGGCTTTCACGCTTTCCTCGCCAGCTTCCCGAGCCGCGCCCGACCGAGGCGACGAGGCGGCCCCCGAGTGCCCGAGGTGGCGATGAAAAGGTTCACGGAGCTGAAAACGTGGAGCACGACGTGCGTTGACGATGAGTGGACGGGCACGCTGATCGGACTTAATTGGCAGCCAGGGATCGTCGCTGAAACGTGGAGTTGGGCGCCGCCGTCGTCAGGCAAGAGCAAGAGCCCGGACGGCAAGGGCAAGATCAAGGGCAAGAGCCCGGACGGCAAGAGCCCGGGCGGCAAGATCAAGGGCAAGAGCACGGGCGGCAAGGGCAAGATCAAGGGCAAGAGCCCAGACGGCAAGATCAAGGGCAAGAGCCCGGACGGCAAGAGCCCGGGCGGCAAGAGCAAGAGCAAGAGCACGGGCGGCAAGGGCAAGATCAAGGGCAAGAAGGCCTGAGTGCACAGCGAGTGCATCGTCGTCGTCGTCGTCGTCAATCGCTCAGTCGCTGTCGTCGTCGTCATCGTCGTCGTCGTCGTCGTCGACATCGTCGACGTCGTCGTCGTCGTCGTCGTCGTCGTCGGCGTCGTCGACGACGTCGTCATCGCCGTCGCCCGAGCCTTCGGGCGCCGCCAGCGCCGCAGCGGCCCAGCGCGGCCGCGAACGGCCCCTGCTCCCGGTCGGGCTCGGCGAGGAGCGCGCAGCGCTGCGCACGCGCAGCGGCTCGCCTGGCAGGGCGGAAACATCGCTGCCCCCCTCCCCCCGCAGCCTGGCACCTCACGAAGTCATCGATGACATCGATGACGTCATCGATAAATCATCGATGACGTCATCGATGATTTATCGATGACGTACCAGATTTTCGAGCCGCGTCCAGCCGAGGCGCGAGGAGTGCGCCCGCGGGCCAGACGGCCCCGAAGCTCGCCCCCGGCCTCCAATCACCAACGCTCTCGCCATCTGCACCCCCCGCCCAAGGACGAGAACGACGGCTGCGTCATCATCTATAGGCGCCTGCTCGTCTGCTTCCTCTCCTCCTTTTCGTTCACCCCACGTCCTCCTCTTCCTCATCCTCCTCCCCCTCCTCGCCCTCCCCCACCTCTTCCACATTGCCCTGTAACCTCCTGAATCGCGTGCCCCCCCTCCCACAGGCGCCCCCCTCCAGCCCCCCAGCTCCCCACCAGACGAAACTCGATCGAGGAGAGGAGAGGAGGGGGGATGATCGGAGGGGAGAGGGGAGAGAGGGGGAGGGGGGGAGGAGGGGGAGGAGGAGGAGGAGGAGGAGGAGGAGGAGGAGGAGGAGGAGGAGGAGGGGGAGGAGGAGGAGGAGGGGAGGAGAGGAGAGGACTGCTTTCCAGGCCGAGCGCGCAACGGCGCACAGTTACAGGCGGGCGCGGACCGTCGTCGTCGTCGTCGTCGTCGTCGTCGTCGTCGTCGTCGTCGTCGTCGTCGTCGTCGTCGTCGTCGTCGTCGTCGTCGTCGTCGTCGTCGTCCTCGTCCTCGTCGTCGTCGTCGTCGTCGTCGTCGTCGTCGTCGTCGTCGTCGTCGTCGTCGTCGTCGTCGACCGTCGATCGTCGATCGTCGATCGTCGATCGTCGATCGTCGTCGTCGTCGTCGTCGCCGTCGATGCCAAACTCTGCCGCCGCGGGCCAAGGCCGACGACCCTAGCCGCGGCGCTGCCCGCCGAGCCAACGTCGTCGAAGTCGTCGAAGTCGTCGTCGTCGTCGTCGTCGTCGTCGTCGTCGTCGTCGTCGTCGTCGCCGACGTTGTAGTCGTCGTCGCGTCGTCGTCGTCGTCGTCGTCGCGCGAGCTCGCGCGCGAGCTCGCGCGCGAGCGAGCGCCCGCGCGGCCTCGCAAGTGCGCGAGGCCCCTACGCCGCCCCAGGCCCGGAGAGCATGTTGAAGCTCAGGTTGTTCAACGGCGGGCCCTCGATCTGCTCGTACTCCTCAGGCGAGCTCTCCTCGAGCGCCTGGCCAGCAGCCGCCGGTCTCTTCTTCGCTGGGTGTGCCTCGGGCCCTGCTGGCTTCCTCATGGCTGACTTCTTGGCCCCTGGGGCCCCGTCACCCTCCTCTGGCGCATTCTCTGGGTCAGCCTCTGCCAGCTCAGCCGCGGGCCTCTTCATGGCTGGTCTCTTTACAGCTGGAGGCTCAGCGTCCTCATCGTCGACCTCGAGGTCAGGCTCTGGCTGCTCCTCCTCCGCGTCTTCTTCTTCTGCCTCAGCGCCGTCGCCATCCTCTGCGTCGTCGGCCTCTTCTTCTTCCTTGTCCTCCTCCTCCTCTCCCTTTTCCTCAGCGCCGTCGCCAGAATCTGCATCGTCGGCTTCCTCATCGCCAGCGTCCGCGTCGTCGAACACGGTGGACGGCTTCCTGTGCACGGTCGATGGCTTCTTCTGAACGGTGCCGCCGCCGCGCGCCTTCTCGAAGTTGAGCTTCTTCTCCTTGATCCACTCTTTGGCCGCATCCTCGCTGATCTTCTTGGCGGCCATCTCCTTCGCCCACGTAGTTGCCTGATCGACTGCAACGTCTCTCTTCACGTACTTGAAGGCGAGCTGGCCCTTCTGCTTGCCGTTCACCTTCACAACCACCCCAGGGTTGTCCCTGTCCAGCAGCTTCAGTTCCGAGCAGTACTTGTTCTCGCCGCTCGTCTTCTGCCAGATCACGTTGGCGTGCTGCTTCTTCTCCTTCTGAGCGCCTCGCCACGCGCTCACCGTCAGCGTATCCAGCTCGTGCGTCCAGCCGTCGGGCCACCGCGCCATCATGAAGTTGTGGCCCCTCGCGCCCTCTGGCTCGAAGATGTCGGACGTGGGCTCAGACTTGACGGCCTTCGACCCCTTCTTGTTGGAGGTCCTCAGCGCGAGCTTCGTCGTCGGGTCGTACTTCACCACCATCTTGTCGGGCTCGGCCGCCACCGACGCCGCCGCGCGCATCGGCGACGCTTTGGCCGCGCCACTTCCACCCGCGCTGGCGGAGGACGGCGGGCCGCGTCTGCGCCCCCCTGCTGCGCTGGAGGCTGGCGCGCTCCTGGCGGGCGACGCCCTCGGGGCGGCGCCGCCGCCGGTCTCGTCCGAGATCCTCGCGTGGAGGTCCTGCTTCTTGCGCAACACCGCGAGCCACTGGGGCGGCTTCTTCTCCGACTGCTCCTTGCGCAAGCCCTCGTACATGTGCTTGCACATGCTGCGGAGCCTGAGATGCCATCAAGCGTCGTCGTCGTGATCGTTGCCGTCGCTGTCGTCATCGTCATCCGTCGTCATCCGTCGTCGTCGTCGCCGTTGCCGTCGTCGTCGCCGTCGTCGTCGTCGCCGTCGTCATCCTCCGTCTTTCGTCGTCGTCGTCGTCGTCGTCGTCGCCGTCGTCATCATCGTCCGTCATTCGTCGTCGTCGTCGTCGACGGCCGCAGCCGTCGTCGCCTCCGTCGCTCGTCGTCACCCGCGCAGGGTTCGTCGTCGTCGTCGCGTGCGTCGCGTCGTCGTGGTCGTCGCGTTCGTCGTCGTCACGTTCGCCCCGTGGAACATGTCCGCTTGCTTGTCGGCCCACTCCTGCTTCACCGTGTCTTTCTCGCCAACGAAGTCGGCGAGCTCATCCGTCAGCGCTCGCACGGCCTTCTTGAGCGGGATCTCGTTGAAGCTCAGGTTCGGGCTCACCGCCTCCAGCGCAGCCAGTGCCTCTTCGTCGTCGGTCGCCATTCGTCGGTCGTCGGTCGTCGGTCGTCGGTCGTCGGACGTCGATCATCGGGCGTCGTTATTCGGTCGTCGGCCGACAGTCGTCGTCGTCCTCGTCGTCATCCTCGCCCGTCGCCGACGTCGTCGTCCTCGTCGAGTTCGTCATCGTTCTCGACTTCGCGTCACGTCGTCGTCGTCTCGTCGTCGTCGTCGTCGTCGTCGTCGTCGTCGTCGTCGTCGTCGTCGTCGTCGTCGTCGTCGTCACGTCCACGGCGCCTTCGTCGTCGTCGTCCGTCGTCGTCGTCGTCGTCGTGGGTCGCGGGTCGTCCGTCGCGCTGCCTCGGCGTGCTCGTGGATCGTCTCGATCGCCGCGGGCCCGAACTTGTCCCTGCCCGGCTTGCTCCCGTAAACGAGCCAGCCGACCTTGAGGAACGGCCTCAAGGCATCCCGGATGGCGCCTTCGTCGCCGCAGCGCACGCGCGCCTCGCGCGCCTCGGCCATCGCGCAGAGCGCGATGGCCCTCGAGCCAAAATGGCTTACGGGACGTCGACGGACGACCCGCGGCCGACGCCGCGCCCCCGCACGGGGTCATCGATGCGTCATCGATCGATGACGTCATCGATAAGTCATCGATGACGTCATCGATGATTTATCGATGACGCGCCAGTTTTTCGAGCCGCGTCCAGCCGAGGCGGCGAGGGTGGCGCCCGCGGGCCATGCGGCCCCGAAGTTCGATCCCGATGGGTTCGACGACGGACGCCAGACTCGCTCACACTCAGACTCGCTCGCACTCAGATTCGCTCACATGAGGAATCCCTCATGTCTCAGACTCGGCCCGGACTCGCTCATACTCAGACTCACGAGACGACAACGGCGGCGACGACGACGACGACGACGACGACCCGCGGCGACGACGACGACGACGAACGTGACGACGAACGCAACAACGATGACGATCGACGATTGACGACTGACGACTGACGACGACGGCGACGACGCCTGACGACGCATGACGATCCACGACGACCTACGACCTACGACCGACGGTCGACGACGGCGAGTACGACGTGGAACGACGACGACGACGACTGACGAACCGACGAACCGACGACGACGACGACGACGACGACGACGACGATGACATCCGACGACGACGACGACGACGACGACGGAGGAGGAGGAGGAGGGAGGAATCGAGGAGTACGAGTGGCGATCGACGATTCCCCCCATCCCACATCCGTTGGTCCTCCTCCATCCTCGATCCCCGCCTTCCCCTCCTCCCCCTTCTACCTCTCCCGTCCGCCGCCTCCTCCGCTCCCTTCCTCGAGCCCTCCCCCATCCCCAATCATCTTCTCCCTCTTCCTCCCCCATCCTTCCTCTCCTACCCTAGGGGGTGCAGATGGCGAAATCCCTACCCCCCAACCCCTCCCCTCTCTCCCGCCCGAGTCGCCTCGGCGCCGCAGCAGTCCCCGCGAGGCGGCCCGCGGCGGCGTGCGCGGCGACGCCGCGGCTGGCGGCGCCCGCGCTGGGGGGGCCATGGCCCGCGGGGACGGCCCTCCCCCCTGGGGGGAAGGCGGGGGGCGAGGGGAGGGCGACGCCCACCCCCTCTGGATCCAGAGGGCGGCCGCGCGCCGATCGAGCGGCGCGTACTCGATCTTAGTCATGGGCTGCAGGCAATGCAATGCAATGCAATCGAATCAAACGCAGCGCAATGCAAAACGCAATCGAGTGAGCAACGCAACGCAATACATCACCCCAAGTGCAATGCAATGCGCATCAAGGGACATGCAACGCATCAATGCAATGCAATGCAAACCCACATGCAACGCAAAACGCAACACGCAATGCAACGTGCACGCAGTGCAACACGTCTTAACATGGATGTAGCAATACAACCAACGATATGTACCGAATTTAACACAACATGTATACATACTAAGACTTCTAAGGCTTATAATAAGCCTTGGGGCTTATTATAAGCCTTGAGGCTTATTTTAAGCCTTGAGGCTTATTTTAAGCCTTGAGGCTTGTTTTAAGCCTTTGAGGCTTATTGCTTAACATAAGCCTCAAGCGCGATAAGAAGATGCGGAGGCTTAATTTAGCAAGTCTTGGTCCTCTGGGAAACAAGATCTGATTATCCGGCTCCCGCCGGGCGTCTCCGGGCAATACCAGCGAGACGAATCGCCGCCTTGGCCTGGGCGTTCGCCCCGCGCGCCTTACCTGCAACCCTGGCCGTAACAGCCTTGGCCGGGGCGGCCTTGACCGGCGGGCCCGCCTTTCCCTTGGCTCCCACGTGCGGTTTCGGTTTCGGCTTGGCTTTCGCCTTCGCTTTAGCTGCACCTGGCCCGGGGGGCGGGGGCGGCGCCGGTGCCGCCGCCGCCGCGACCGCAACGGCCTGGGCCTTTGCTTTCGCTGCAGCGTCCCCACGACACCATTTCTCGTGGTTACCTAAAGGGCGACACAGCATTCCTGGGGGAGGCGGTGGGTAGACTAAGCCACACTTCGAGCATGTCCGGTTCATAATGTCACTCCCCCTGCATTTGGATTCGTGTGCCTTGCGACACCCCTCTTTAACATATGTGAGGCACTTACGACATTTCGTCATTCCGGCCGGTATGGCATAACCCGCTACCGTGCACCTCGTGATGTGCCCGTACAGATCCTTGCTAAGCACCTTTATGCCGCATTTCTTGCAATAGTCCACCTCGTTCCATTGCAACTCGGCCACCTGAGGTGGGGTCGCCATCCACCGGGCCGATTGGCGAGAAGCATACCCGCGCCTACCTAGATCCGCCGCCCTGTCTGCCAGCTCGTTGTCATGGGCGCCTGTGTGCCCATACACATGTTCCCAAGTTAGACTGCGTCTCTCCAATACCCGCGCTGTGAGCTCTTGTACGGCGTCCGCAAGCTCCTCGTTTGATTTCACCTCCCATAACCCCCACGCTATGTTCGCTGCGTATTCCGAATCATACCGAATGTGCACGGGTACGTGGCCTCCGTCTGGTGCTTCATCCAAGAGCCACTTCATGAGTTCGCCAATAGCCGATAATTCCGCCGTATTATTAGTTTGGCCCCTAGCTCCAAACCATCGGTGATCCCACGCTCGACTCACAACAGGGGCATGCAGCACGTAGTCCGGGACCATACCTGGAAGGCTCGGATCCGTAACCCGCCAGATCACTACCCCCCAACCCGCCTCCCCGTCCTTGCCCGACCCGTCGGTCGCTACCCACCAAGCAGCCGGCTCCGGTGCGTGCGGCCCCATGACCACTGGCAGGTATACCCCGTCCTGTGTCTGGAGGGCGTCCCGGAGCTCCAGCCTGGCCGGACAGGAAGGCTTGTGCCTCCGAACATCACATCCCAGGTATTCCTTGCAATCCGGACACTGGTGGGAGATGCTCGTGACCAGGTGGGGATCCCGCACCGAGTGTGCCTCATCGTAGTGGTACTGCAGCTGGTTGCCCTTGTCGAACACCCGTCGGCACACCGGGCAGCAGTACTCGTCGTCGTCCGCCAGAGGGGGAGAGGGAGGGGCCGGGGGAGGGGGAGGAAAAGGGGGAGGGGGAGGAGGAAGCGGAGGAGGGACCCCGGGGGCCCCGGCCCTGGCGGGCGGCGACGGGAGGGGCCGACCCGGCGTCCATCTGTTGAGGGCGCGGTTGTGCTCATCGCTGGAGACACCCGCTGGAAAAGCTGCATCCACTTTGCGCTTCCAGCCCTTCCTATTTTGAGCCCGGCGGAACCAATCGATCTCGTGGATCTCAATCCTGCGAATGCCCTTCCGAAGGAAAACGGTCTGGGCGTGAGGGCTGCTATGGTCCTCCCCGCCACGTCTGGCGTCCAACCAGCCAAATAATACCTGCTTCGGGACCCGCCACACGGGCATGCGGGCAACATGTCCCAGCCACTGGAGAGATAAGCGGGTGATGGTGTCTTCCACCGTGCGCCATTGCGCGGCCTTGTACATGGCGGCATCCGAAATGTGGTGCTCCCGCATCGAAAGTATGTCCATTCCGAACGAGCGGCGAACACCATAATTGACCACTCTCTGTAGACGCGAGAAATCCTGGCGAGTCCATGTGCGAGAACGACACCCTGCAGTGATGGCCGCAACCATGCACGTTTGCATCACGTGCAACCTCGTCGTAATCGACACGCCGCTTCCGCGGCCGCGACCGTGGGACGTGCCCACCGCCCAGGCCTTCGCTATTGATCGCGCCAGTGTGTTGCCAACCTGCACTCTTTTGGTCGTGTCCGCCGCCCAACGGCCCGTTTCGTGGTGAATACCCCCCAAGTGGCGCAGGGACTGAACCTCGTGCTGCCGCCGCACATCATAAGGAGCCCTCCATTTGCCGCTCACCAAAAGCCTCTCCTTTTTTCCTGCATTGCTTTTCTCTTCCCAATCGGTCATTGTTTTTTCCAGTAACGGCTCTGCGGTCTGCATTTCCTCTAAGAACCCAGCCAGCGTCGTATCGTCTGCGAAACCTATGTCTCCGATTACCGTGTGCTTCTGTCTATTCGCCCAGCCCCCCTCCCCTCGTCCCTGCCCCCTAGTCCGCGCGCTCTTCCCGAGCCGCCCATCAATCAGGTACGTCCAAGGTACACCCGGCGTGGCTCCTGCCTCCTCAGCCGCCCGTTTCCGCCGGCCTCGGAAATCCTTTAGTACCGCGTCATGATAAATATTGAACAAGGGGGGGCTCGAAGGGCACCCCTCCCGGAGCCCCCGCAAGGGGAACCACGTGGAGGAGAGGCCACCTAGCACACGCACTCGGTATCCCGTATGCTCGTGCAAGGCTCTGCAGACGTTCAAGAATCCCGGGGGGCATCCACGGTGACCCAGCAGCCGCCACAGCGCCGGGCGGCACACCCTAGGGTATGCCTTTTCAATGTCGAAGAACGTGAATACCACTATATCGCCCGTTCGCAAGGCCGCGGCTTCCTCAATTAACCGGCGCGTAACTTGAAGCGCATCATCTGTCCCTCTGCCCCGGCGGAATCCCGATTGCTCCTCCCCTATAAATCCTTCTGACCATTGGGGGAGGCGAGAAGCCACAATTCGAGCTAATAGTTTGGACCCGACTGACAGCAGGGTTATCCCGCGCCACGTATTCTTGTCTTTTCGATTGCCTTTGTTTTTCCACAGGGGGACGACAAGGCCCACTTGCCATTCTTCCGGCCACGTTGTGCCCTCCTCCCCAGGGTCTGCCTGGACTGCCCTAGTCCACATAGCGCGGACGATCTCAAAGACTCGGCTGCGCAACTCCGCGCCCCCGAATTTAAGTGCCTCCGCCACAAATCCGTCATCTCCCGGCTGGCGGCCAGTTTGCATTTTGCGCACGCATGCATCGAGTTCTATGTCAGTGGGAGAGGAGTCAAGCCACTCCGCCGAGACGGGGACTGCCTGTACCGATCGCCATACGTGCTCTGCCACTAACCCCACATTCCCCGAAATAGCTTCAAAGTGCGCTCTCCAAAGCTCCCTCTCCTGCTCCGCCCGCTCCGCTGTCCAGCGGCCAGAGTCCCCTCGGTCGCCTCGCCGGAGGCGCAAGTCACGGAAGAGCCGAAACAACTCACCCTGATCCCCGCTATGGGAGGCAGCGGAGGCCCGTACGCCGACACCTTTCCAGTACGCCCGCTCCCACTGCCGGAGCTGCCTCCGACGGTCACGGTTCGCCTTGCGCTTGGCCACAAGTGTCCTTTCCCGCTCTCCTTCCGGTGCACTTCGCCACGCGGAAACCGCCTCAGACACCGCAGCGTCCAGCGCCTTCTTCTCCGACTCATGCCCCTGCAGCCAAGGGATTTGGTGTCGCCGCCCCCGTGGACCTAGGACCTCAAGCCCGACCTCCCTTGCTACCCGGCAGATTTCCTTCCAGTCAGCCTGCGTCTCTAAATTCCTCAATATCTGCGTCATCCTGGCTGCGAAATGGTCTCTTTTTGTCTGAGCACTTTCGGATGGTCCCAGCAGGCCCGCGCAGTTGGGGGTGGGGGGCCTAGTATTGGGGGCCCGGCGCGGGGCCGGCCAGCGCCCCTGCAGGCGCACCCCCACCTCGACCGGGTCGTGGTCGGTGTACGACGCCCACGCGATGACCCCGTCCTCCCTGACTGTCGGCGCCGAGGCCCGGTTGCGCCGTCTGCGTCGTCTTCGCGCTGGTCTTTGCTGCAGCGACGCGGTCCCCCCCTCAGCACCAAAGTGCAGGGACTTGCAATCCGTGAAGTGACGACGATCGCGCGGCCGGACCAGAACATGGTCAAGTTGGTGCCCCGTCCTGAAACGCGGGTGCCACCAAGTGGCTGGTTCTCGTTGCGCATACGCCGTGCTCAGCACAAAGAGCGGCACCGACGAGCATAGGGAGAGCAGGTCGGAGCCGGTCGCACTCCGGCGGGCCGTGCCGTGGGCCCCTATAACTTGAGACAAATCCTCCTCCTCCTCCTCCCCCCCTCCTCCCGGGCGCCCAACTTCAGCATTGAAGTCTCCTCCAACGATGAGTAAATTGTCGTGCGCTCGCACACGTGATTCCACGTGCCGCAATTCCTCGTTGAAGGCGTCTCTGGTTTCCTCATTGGCGGTGCCCGAGACGGGGGCGTAACAAGCAACCAAGGAAAGTCCACGACGTTGGCCCTCCCGGGGCAACACAACCCCCATGACCCGCACCCCCTTCCTATCCCACTTCCCCCTAACGACTACCCTCGATCCCCCCTCCCTCCATAATGCCGTAAGGCGTTGATTCAGCACCACACACACTTTGCCCCGAATGACAAATGTCCATACCTCTGTCCCAACATCATACTCCCGGACGCCATTCTGATAAAAGTTGACGTCCGTGAACATGCCAAACTCCCACCTACGAGCTTCCATCAGTTGCAAAAAACACTCAAGCTTGATTTGCGATGGCTCATACCCACGACTCGATCCAAGTTTGCGCGTGTTCCAGGTTCCTCCCCGGAGGAAGATCTCCTCCGAGCCTTTACGCACGCGTTTCGCTCGAGACTTCCTCAACAGAGACAAGCGATAGAAAGCACGACACCGTTTCGCTCGAGACTTCCTCGCCTTCTGAACCGTCTTCCATCTCCTGATGCGCACCAATCGTCTCTGACACCTGGTCGGCCGGTCCGTGTTCTGAGGGCCCTGTTGGAGCTCCATCCGACGACGCGTGTCCGAAGGCGCCCTGTGCGACTCGCCGGGGCCAGAGGCGCAGCCGCCTGCCCTCTCGGAGCGCGAGGCAGGGGAAAGGTCCGAGGACCCAACCGCCCCCGCCGTCGATTCGCCCCGGAGGGGTTGTGCACTCCCGCCCCCAATCCAAGCCGAGACCACGGAAAAAGACCCGTACGCCGCCCACCCAGAGGCACCACGAAGCGCACCCACCAGATCTTCTCCCCCAGCAGCGCCAGTGGGGGCACCCCTAAAGGGGTTGGGGTTAGCCACGTCCATAGCTTTACAATGGAAGACCGTGGATAGAAACACTATGCACACTACCAGGGGGGACACACAACCACTACACACACCACTCCTACATCTACCCGCCCAGTCCCCGTTGAACGTGTTGTCCGAGGAGCGGCCACGTGGAGGCCTGTGCACCTGCTCCTGTTGAGGTTGAGGTTGAGGTTGACCAGCAGCGCCTTGTTGAGGTTGACCTGCATGTGCGGCACCAGCAGCATGACCTGGCTGCTGACATGCCAGCGCGGCAGCCGGTACAGGCTGAGGTCGTGCAACACGTTGGGCTGGAACTTGCTGTTGTTCACGTCGCTTTGCATTATCCATCCATCGTCGCATCACACGGAACCTTCTCATTTGCATAGCGTACAACCGCCCCAGCTTCACGTAGGGCAACCCAGGTTTCGGCAAGCTAGTCGTCGAACTTCTACACATAATTCCTGCTTGGATTCCAACGTGGGTCTGTTAGTATAGAGAGGGTCATGAAACAAACGTTGCAACACATATTCTGCGTATCTGTGCATATGCGGTCTGGCATATCGGGGCGGCATCATCGCGACGCCAAGGGGCGTCGCGGACTCGAGCCTGTGGCCTGGAAGCACGAAACGCACGATTACCCTTATCATGAAGTTCTGCAACCAGTCACTGTGTTCTGGGGGTGCACGGACAAGCAAAACTCTGTTCAGCGAATCGTTAGCTGGCGCCCGCCTCGAGCTCATGCCAAACCCCCCGCCTCTTCCAAATATCCCTTCGCTGCGGCTCCACCCTCCTCATGCCCCTCCGATTGCCCCGGTCCTCATCATGCCCTTCATCCACACTGCCCCCCCCCATGTGCCAATTCACGTCGTTCCTCGTCGTCCTCCTGCGCCGGATTCGTTCCCCCATCGTCCCCATGCCTGCCCTCCTCCCATCCTCTACGCCCTAGTGCGCATCATGCTCCCAACTTCTGCCCCCCACCCCACCTCCCTCGCCCTCGTGATGCTGACACCGATGATGCAAATCCTCCTGGGCTCATTTCCTCCGCTCTCGTCCAGTCCCGTTCATCCTTGGCCCCTCGGCCACCCCTCCTATCGAACCCCTTCCTTCCCACAGCCCACCCTCCCCACCCCCCCCGCGCCATTGCATGCCCAGACCACGGCCCCCTCCTGGACCAGCCGGGAGACCCGCGGAAACTCCCGCCCAGAGACCACTCCAGCGAACGGCCCGCAACAAAGTCACAGTTGGAGACACGAACTGTGTATTTCGACCGCGCACGAGGCCCACCTGGACCAGCCGGAAGAGAAACGCGAAAGTTTCCGCCCATTCAACACCACCCGCGAGGGACACACTCCAAATACACAGATGGGAACGAGATCTGTGTACACAGATCACACCACGATCTGTGTAAACAGCGGGCCCACGCACGAAAATACACAGTTGAAGACACAAACTGTGTACACAGATCACACGTTCATCTGTGTATTTCGAATAGGTAAACGCTCGCCACCTCGAGGGCGCCCCGACTTTGCCAGCCCAGAACCGAAGTTGACATGCCCAGCTGGGGGGGAATGCAAATACACACTTCCCCGGCCCAGGGCGCCCCCGAGAGAACCGCAAATACACGCTTCCCTGGCCCAGGGCGGCCGCGGTGTAACGCGGCGCCAAAGCGGCCTCCAACGGCCCGAAGACGCCCCAAAAGGCCTCGAAGGACACCAAATAAAGCCGCGCAGCAATCCGAAAACACGAGAGATGTCACATGTCACGGACCTCTTACAAGTCAAAGCTCCACGCGCCGCCATGTAGACCACTGCTCCGGCAGGGGGGCGGACCTTGCCGCAGGCACTTATAATTTACATGTTAGCGATGCGACTGTGCTCGGCGGCCGTGCCGCCCAAATTTTGGGTGCGCCCCGAACTCTCGCATTGGCAATCCCCTCTGTTTGGTTTCGCCGCTGTGCTCGGGTATCGAAAAAGCATTTACCGCTGACGCGGGCACGCGGCACCAGGGACTTCACTTTTCGAACAAGGAGGGTGGACGAGGTAGGACGACGGACGTTGGAGCAGGGAGGCAAAGAGGAACGAAGAATAATAAGGGAGGTGGGAAGGGGCGTTCCCCCGCCCGAGCCGCGGACGCTTTCGACACCATCCAGGGGAGGGAAGACAGGAAGGGGAACGGAGCAAGGGCGAGGACGACGACGGGAAGCAAAGTGTCCCAGGTCCGCATATAGCCATATGTCTGCGATTCGGGTGCGCGCGCTTTCTTCGAGGCACTTCAAGCCGGACCCATGCTGAATTCACGAATTCCTCAAAACTGTGTAAACACTCTGTCCTCTGTTCCCTCTCCTATACAACGGCCTCATAACAGAGGGCAGTGGACTCCAAATTCCTGCATGCGGTCGGGGACGTCCTGCGATGCGAACCGAACAGCTTTCGCCACATTCTCCACCTCCCTCGTGAGCCTGGTCCGCCTTGGGATACACAACCAAAACTTCATGGTGACCTCGTAGATCGGGCCGCGCAGCGAGAGCGGCTTGAACGGCAGCCCGCAGCTCTTCTGGAAACTCAGGATGTGTTTTGGCGTCGGATTATCCTGATCCATCTGGCTTCTGTTGACCCCTACGTTGGCACAGCCATCCACATTTCGAACAACCCCCCTCCCCTTTGGCCTGGTACTCCCAGTGGCCGCATGCTCCACACACGTCGTGCGGTTTTTTCGACTTGCCGTCGCTCGGACGTCCATTTCCCGTGCATTTGTCAGTTTCGTGCGTGTTTCTTTCGCTCGATGGTCCAGGATGGTCCTCGATGGTTCTCGCCGAGAAAAAAAGCACACGTCCGAGCGATGCCAAGTCGAATATTCACTTTGCCTCTAGCGCGCCCTGCCCCAGCTGGGGCCTTAGCGCACAAGAAGCACTGTTGCGCCAGGACATGGCGCACTTGACTGGGGAGTGGGGAGTGTGTAGGATGAGGAGGAGGAGGAAAAAGAAGAGGACATAAATCTTCGACGTCGTTTGTTTCATGACTTGACCACGAAAAGATCTAGACCCTTCCCAAAGACCGGTGTTTCATCCCGAACCGCTTTTGGACGGAAGCCCGGCAAGGACACCCGGAGGCCGAAGATGGATAACGAAAACGCACGCCATATGTTTGCCACGGCGCAGAGGGGCCTGGCAGAGAGGAGGAGAAGGGGGAGGAGGAGGAGGAGGAGGAGGAACGAACGAACGAACGATCGCCAGAGTCTTGCGTGCTCCTCTGGGGAGCTCGCCCGTGCTCATTAAGGCATGGCGTGGAGGTCATGGCCTCGGCATTAAGTTCTTCTATTCCAACTTGTGAAACGTATTCACGTTCACTTGATGATCACCACTCTATGCACACAGCGGCCCGGATCCATCGTAGGAGGAGGAGGAGCAGAAGGAGGAGGAGGGGGAGGAGGGGGAGGAGGAGGATGAAGAGGAGGAGGAGGAGGAGGAGGAGGAGGAGGAGGAGGAGGAGGAGGAGGAGGAGGAGGAGGAGGAGGAGGAGGAGGAGGATGATGATGACAAGCCCTGAGGTCAGGGTTCGGCCGCCTGGCCAGCCTCCTCAGATGAGGAGCACGTACTGGCCGACGGGCCTCACGACCTCTGCGCCAGCGCGACGAGCTGCTTGAAAGCCGCAGCCCTGGCCACCGCGCCCTCTCTCGACTCCTCGGAGTCGGCTCTGGCCCGCTCCGCCCGCGGCGACGCAGCAGCAGCGGCAGCCTCGACGCCGTGCTCGAGGCCGCCGAGCGAGGCACGGCGGCCGCCGTCCAGCGCGGCCACGCGGCCGCCGAGGCCGCCACCTTGCCCACGTCCTTGCCCTCGTACGCTCGGTGCGGCCCGAGGATCCCAGGGCCCTGGCCAACCGCCGAGGGCGGGGACACTTTCCCAGGCAGGCCCGTGGCGCAGAGGGGGGTACGTGGCACACGGCCTGCACACCGCCCCCGCTGCTGCTGCCTCGGCGCCGCGCCCGCTGCCCTCGAGCTCGGCCGAGGCAATGGCGCCGTCGCGCTCGTCCAGGCTGGGTGCGGCTGCGCCAGGGGCCTGCTGCCCACGCGCGCCAGCCGCCGCCAGGAGGCGGGCGACGCGCTCGGCGAAGCCCAGCGAGCCCAGTGCCGTCGCGGCGTGGCCGTCCCGCGCGCCCGACACGCCACCGGCCGCGGCCGAGCCGCTCGCCACCCCCGCAGCAGCCTCCTCGGCGTCGTGCGCGGTGTCGTCCAGCGCGCCCACGGGGTCGACGTCCAGCGCGTCCGAGCCGTCGGCGCCCGCCGAAAGGCAGTCCGCCGCCCCCGCAGCTGCAGCCTCCGCGTCGTGCTCCGCGTCGCCCAGCGCGCCCTTGGTGTCGACGCCCAGCGCGTCCGAGCCGTCGACGACCGCCAGCGATCTGCCCGCCTCCCCAGCATCAGCCGCCTCAGCGCCGAAGCCCAGCGCGCCCAGGAGGCCGTCGTCCAGCGTGCCCGAGCTGCCGAGGCCCATCGCTAGGCCGAGCGCCTCCGCAGCAGCTGCAGCCTCGGCGTCGTGCTCGTCGTCGCCCAGCGCGCCCTCGACCGCGACGTCCAGCGCGGCCGAGCCGTCGAAGGAGTCCTTCTCCAGGCCGAGCGCCTCCGAGGCTGCTACCTCCTGAGTGTCGTGCTCGTCGTCGCCCAGCGCGCCCACGTACTGTGCGTCCAGCGCGCCCGAGCCGTCGAAAGCCGCCGCCGAGCCGCGCAGCGCCCCCGCGCCAGCAGCCCCAGCAGCAGCATACTCCGCGACGTGCTCCACGCTGTCCGCCGCGGCCGAGGAGATGACGCACTGCGTGGTCTTGCGGCGCGGTCCCGTGCTGGCGGCGGCACTGGGCCTCCCAGCAGCAGCAGCTCCTTGGGCTCCCCTGAGTCGTGCCCCAGCACGCCTATCCCTTCGAGCTCCGCGAACTGCCGCCTGCTGGAAATCTCCTCTGGCCATCGCGTGTCCGAACATGGTGTTCCTCCCTTCCTGCTCGTCACACCAGGACTGTGCCCTTTCACGCACTCGTTGGTGAAGTGCAGCCATTCTGCTCTCAAAACCTGCCTCAGGCACTGCCCCGTCCGTGCCACTGAGGATGTCAACCTTCGTGAAAGTGGTGTGAACCTCGCTTGTCGTCTCCAGCCGTCGAAGAGGGGTGGTGCTGTCGATGAACTTCTTCAGCTTCTTGAAGGGACCGAAGCCACGCCTCAGGTTGTGGAGGACCTCGAGGCCCTTGGTAGTGGCGACTGCGCAGGGCTGTCGCAACTTGGCCTTGCGCCGCTGCAGCGCCCAAACCCCACACTTGACACAGATGAACACTGGCCTGTAGGTGTCCTGCCCGTCGCTCTCCAAGATGCCCTTCTGGTTGACCGCGACCAGCTTGTGGCCATTGGGGTTGCGCCGATGGTCCAGCAGGAAAGTGGGCGTCCCAGGGCACCCCGTGAGGGGGAGCGGTTGCCCAGGCATGTGCAACTGTAAGCAGGTGATGCATTGCACGCCCAGCTCGCCATCTTGCCATTAATGCCATGTTGCCTTCCTTGTGCTCGCTGCTCGCCGCCAGGTCGGTGCCCTCCTGGTCCACCTGATTTGGTCGTCCTTGTCGAAGATGGGCATGACGTGGGCGATCAGCTTCGCTAACTGGCTTATTCTGTCTACGCCCTTCTGCATCTCCTCGACTACCTGCAGCTCGGGGGCGGGGTGGATCGCCGCTGCCTCCTTGGCCCTGCGGTCCGCTACGATGTTCGCGTCCGTTATCCTCCTCTGGCTGTCGGAGAGCGCTGCGTACTCGTCCCCAGAGCGGTGCGCTTTGACGTGGGCGTACTGCTGCACGTGCGTGAAGCCGTCGAGCGACTGCGCGAAGTGGGCGATGCACGCATAGGGGGTCCTGGCCTTCAGCTGCAGCTCTTTCTGCTTGTTGCCCAGATGGATGACGCCCTTGAAGTCGGCGTGGACGGTGCAGGGTCGGGAGGAGGAGGAGGAGGAGGAGGAGGAGGAGGAGGAGGAGGAGGAGGAGGAGGGGGGGGGTTACAAACCCACCCTCACGCAAGCAAACGACGACGACGCACTGGTCGTCGTCGTTGTCGTCCGTCCGTCCGTCCGCCCGCCCGCCAGTCGTCGACGTCGCTTGCCAGCGCGAGGGAGGGCCTTGCACCGAGGGAGGGAGGGGGCCCGCATGGGGGAATGGGTAATCCCCGATCCCCTTCCACAAGGGGGTTCCCGAGGGGGGGTCCAAATCGCCCCTCTCTGTGAAACACATCCACAGAACGCGCTCTTTCCCACCATTCTCACCAAAGGGTGCCACTCTGGCGGATCCCGATGGGAGCCCTTCACTTGCTGCGATCGCTTCGATCGTGTCACTGTCGAAGGTGGTGAATTTTTCAGAAATCTGGCATGATACCTGTCATGTCGCAGATTGGAGTCGAGCCGTGCCAGCAGCACCAGCAGCGACAGCGGCTGAAATGGTGGTGCCAGCAATTCGTAAGCTGGCTGGGAAGCGAGTCACACGCCCCAAGAAGCCTACGTCACATGCGAATGGCCCGCGCGACGCTATCTGCAACAATCGCCCTTCGACGACGTGCTCCAACAAAAATGAAACAACACCAGAGCCTCGCAAGGCAGATTCTCCAACCCACACGGCGACCTCCTCAACTCCTCCCCCGTCCCCGTCTCGTATACGCAGACCCGCCCTCCTTCACCTCAAGAGGTTCCAATGGAGAACGCTGGGAACATGATTTCAGCTTCGACTTAAGCGCTGCTGGAACACATGCAGATGCCAACAACAGGCGCACTCGACCAAGGGCCTCCAGACCACGAGACGGAGAGGACATACGGGAGCCAGGTGGCATATTGGCCAGTCAGTGGCAGCAGGGCGCAGTGCCAATCTACGATGCTTCTCCTCGTCCCCCTCCTCCCTCTTTTCCACGGAGCCCCGTAGAACATTCGACGCCGAATCGCTTGACTCTGGCGTGTCCACAGAAGTCGACATCGCCGCAGCGAGCCAGCTGGTGGAGCACCCCTCTACGCCTCGCCCTGCAGCGGGTGAGCGAGCGCGCTGGGAGATCGGCCGCCAGCGCTGACAAAGGACGCCGCACCTGACGTCGGCTCGAACCCGGACTCCAGCAGCTGTGTCACACGCCGCTGGCGCGGCCCAGGCTTGGGCTCCAGGTTCCTGTTCCTCAGCTCGGTCTCGAGCTGGAGGTCCGTCATCTCGTGCACCCTCCGCAGGTCCGAGAAGTCGACGGTGACGTCGTACAGGGCCTCCTGGTAGTAGTGCCTGAACTTGAGGACGTACTGTGCCATCACGTTCACGATCACCGTCGCCATCGCCAGCAGAGTGAGGCTCGTCGTGAGCTGGATCAACAAATTTGTCGCGCTGAAGCTCGCCAGCTGGCCTGCGCTGCTTACCTCGAAGAGGATGCCGTGCTTGTCCAACTTTTCCCTCTCGGTGGGGAAATTCGAAAACACGACGTCGACCTCCTTGTACGTGCTTCCGTTGATGATGCTGACCTGCCCTCCTCCTCATCTTCCCTCCTCCCCTCCCTCGTCTCTCCCTGTCCTTCCTCCTCCCTGACCCCGTCCTTCCGTCCTTCCGTCCTTCCGTCCTTCCGTCCTCCCTTTTCCTCCTCCTTCTCCTCCTCCTCCTCCTCCTCCAGATTCCTTCTCCAGATTCCTTCTCCAGATTCCTTCTCCCGCAACTTCCCCATTCTTCCTCGTCGTCCTCCTCCTCCTCCTCCTCCTCCTCCTCCTCCTCACGGGGC
This sequence comes from Prorocentrum cordatum, assembly GCA_963575745.1. NCBI lineage: Eukaryota > Dinophyceae > Prorocentrales > Prorocentraceae > Prorocentrum > Prorocentrum cordatum. The sequence continues at coordinate 336,082 of CAUYUJ010004836.1, forward strand.
TTGGGCACGCGCAGGCGACGCTACAGCGCGCCGAAGGAGCTCCGCACGCTGGAGGACCGCTTCGCCAAGATGGCCGCCGAGGGCAAGAAGGGCGGCAACAGCGCGGTCCGCCTGGGTGGCGATATGGCGGAAGTCATCCGCCCTGCTCCGACTGCGCCGGTGATCCCCTGGGGCGAAGCGCAAGCGCAGGCTGCCAAGGACATGGCGCGGCAGGAGGCGGCCCTGCTGCGTGCGCCGCTGCGGCGAGCCTCTCCTTCGCGGTCGGCCCCCAGTGGCCGCCTGGCGCATGCTCCTGGCACCTGGCACCTGGGCAGCTCGTGCGGCAGCCGAGGGGCGGCGTCGGACTCTTGCACGAACCACCCGCAGCCCCAAGTTTCCGCGAGGCTCTGGAGGCTGTCCTGGCGCTCACGCGGTTTCTCGCGACGCCCCCCCTGGTCCGGTCGCGCAGCCTGGCGGTGGAGGTCGGGCGCATCATCCATGCCATGTGCCCCGTCGGTACGTGCTACTTCAGCTCGTTTCTGCGACGAGGCCGCGGCGTCTTCCAGCCTGCGTGCGAGCACGGTTTCTTGCGCAGGAGGTCCAGGGAGGCGGCCTTGGCTGTGATGCACGCGACCCCATGGCGCTTAGACCTGGCGAGCTTCTGCGTACTCAGCTCTTTCAAGGACCTCTCGAAGCCGTTCCAGTGCACGTCGCAGGATGCCTTGGACGCGGCGGCGGAGCGCCTCTACTGTCCTGGAGACGTGGACCTTGTCCAGCGCCGGCACCACGAGTACCACCTCGTCCTGCCCACGGCCGACGGTGTCTGGCTCGATTCGCGCCTGCCGGGAGCGACGCACCTGGTTGCGACCCACCCCTTGACGGGGGCGCACGTCGACCTGAGCCTGCTGAAGTTCGCGGACGATTTAGCGAAGCGCTTCGCCAGCATGGGCGCGGAGCAGGTGATCGCCAACGTGCGCGTCTCGGACGAGCACCTCGACGTCGTTGTTCTCGGGCGCCACAGCTTCGCGCAGAACCTCGGTAAGCAGATGACCCTGCTTTCGACTCGTGGCCGGGGATCCATCGCGAGCTTGCGCTGCTTCTTCGGGCGCCGTGTCGCTCGCGGGCAGCGGGTCCCCGTGGCGCGGTATCTCGGAACTCAGCTGCACCATCGAGGCGCTCAGCTCCCCGAGGCGGCAGCTCGTGTCCAGGCGGCGGAGGCGGCCTGTGCCGAGATGGGCGGCTGGCGATGCGACTGGGGCGCTCCGCCCTGGGCTCGCAGGCCGTGCGCGTGACGCCGGGCGGGGAGGGTCAGCAGTACCGATCGCCCCCGAATGAGGTCGTGCAGCGAGACTTGCAGATCGCGCCGATGGCCGTGGACTTCCGCATTCTTCGTCTCTCGCTGCTGCGCCGCATGGTCCTCTTCCCCGCGTCCCTCGAGGCGGTCATCGCGGCGCTCTTGGGCGAGTTCACGCGGGCGGAGGGGGAGGCCCCGTCGGACCCCGTCGGAGACGGGCGCGCTGACCTTCCCGGCGCCGCCGCTGGCGCACGCCATGGTGGCGGACGTGGATGCGCTCTGTGTCGCGACCGGGCGCCTTGACCTTGCGGCGGCTGTGGCCCGCAGGATCTTCAGGCTCTGGACGGACGCCGACCTCGGCCGCGACATCGTGGGCCTGGACGCTCGGCTCTTGAGGGTTGCAGCGTGGAGCACTCGGTATCCGCCAACGCGCGCGGTCCCGGAGGGTGCAATCGGCTGGTGGGCCTTCCACGAGCTCGGCTGCTTTCCTGACCGGCCCGTGCTGCAGCCAGAGGAAGTGTTGGATCTGTCCTTCGTCTGCCAGGAGATGACAGCGGATGGTCGCGTCTGCGGCGCGGCCATTGCCACGGCCCAGGCTCTGCGGGGTCACCGGACGCTTCGCCACAAGTGCCGTTCGACAGTCAGCAGCTTGACCCCGACCAACCAGTGCGCTTTCTGCCAGACTGTGTTCGCAACTCGAGAGGTGGCGAGGGGGCACATCGCGGCCGCCTTGCAGCGAGGCTATTGTTGGAGGGATCGCGTCCATGGTCGCCACGCTCTCGCTGCCGCTGCTCCCGTCACTTGCCACTGCGACGTCATCTCGCTGACGTTGGAAGCCCACTATAGCCATTTCATCGGCTCCCATCTGAGCGACATGTCCGTACAAGTACATACTTTACCGCCTCTCACCTACGAGGATGGCCGAGCACCCAAGGTGGATAACAGCGCTGGGCGCCGCAGCGGGCGGCGCGCCCCCAACGCTGCAGCCCCAGCAGCGGCCGCGCCCTGGCCGTCGCCACCTCGCCACGTCCAGGGCTTCTGCGCGCCAGGGCGAAGACGAGGCGGACGACGAGGACGAGGCGGACGCCGACCGGGCGCGCGGTCGCGGGGGAGCTCCGCGCGGTCGGCAGCCGGCAGGCCTGAGGGAGGCGATCATCGACCTGGAGGACGTGGTGGACGCGATTGCGCGCCTGCTCTGCTCCCACGACATCTCGATCCAGGACCTGGAGGCGGCGGAGTATCACACCATCCGCATGGAGACGCAGCACGCGCTGGTGAAGGTGGGGCGCGAGGCCGGCAGGCAGTACGCCGGGGTGACCCAGGGCCAGAAACCCGAGGTGCACGGGCTCGGTCCGCCTGGCCCGGTCGTGGCCGAGGCCGTGCTGCGCACCGTGATCGCGGTGCCGCTGAGTCCGCGGTACACGCAGGAGACGAAGGACGTGCTGGTGGCGCTGCACGGCCGCCTCACGGACCAGGTGTCGTCGTCGGCGGCGGTGCGGCACTTCCGCCTGCGGGAGTGCTGGGACAAGCAGGAGACGCGGGCGGTGTTCCAGTTGGACGCTCAGGAGGCCGGGGGGGGGGGCTTGGCGGTGGTGGCATTGGCGGCGGCGCGTCTGCTGGGGGCGGCGCTTCCAGGCGGTCTTGTGCGGGAGGTGCAGGCGCGGCTGGGGCGCTGAGGCGGCCAGCGGCCTGCTGGGGATTCCGATGCAAGCACGGTCAGGGAGAAGATGGGCGAGGACAAGATCGCCCAGAAGGCATGTTCCGGCAGAGCGCTTCT
>CAUYUJ010004836.1:341631-346631 GCA_963575745.1 Prorocentrum cordatum
GCACACACGCACACACGCACACTCACACACGCACACGCGCACACTCACACACACGCACACGCACACACGCACACACGCACACCAACGCGCACACGCACACGCGCACACGCAGACGCACATACCCTCCCACCCACCCACCCAGACATACACACAAACACACACAAATACACACAGACACACAGACACACACAGACACAGACGCAGACACAGACACAGTCACATTCACAGACACACACACACATACGACACACACAGACGCATTCACACTCACACACACGCACACACGCAGACACACGCACACACACACACACACACACACACACACGCACACACGCACACCTACACACACACGCACACACGCACTCACAGTCACACACACGCACACACACACACACGCACGCATGCACGCATGGACACACACGCACACGCAAATACTCACACATGGGGAATTTGCTGGGGGACTCTCACTTTCTCCCCCCAGCTTTGTTAGGTTGTTTTTCTTTTTGTCCTAGGGGGGAACTTTGGGTGGGGGGGCGAGCTGCCATCTGGCTGCGCACTCAGCTGCCCAGTCGCAGTGGTCCTCGTCGTCGTGGTTGTCGTCGTGGTTGTCGTCGTGCTCGTGATCGTGGTCGTGGCCGTAGCCGTGCTCGTCGTCGTCATCGTCATCGTCGTCGTCGTCCCCCTCCGACTCCTCCTCCTCCGCCGCTCCTCCTCATCCTCCTCCTCCTCCTCCTCCTCCTTCTCCTTCTCCTCCTCCCGCTTCCTCCTCCTCCTCCTCCTCCTCCTCCTCCTCCTCGTGTTGTGTCCTTTTTGCGCCCGTGGGCCACCCCTCCGGTTCCCTTGGTGCCCCGAGATGCTCGGGGGTGGCAACACGGAAATGCCCAGCCCCTCCCCTCTGGGGCGTTTTTTTTGTTGTTTGCCCCCCCCCCCCCCGAGAGGCGCCACAGGAGGAATGTGTCTCACGGCCGTCCACGGGGAGGGTGGGGGGGTCGAGCCCCGTCCCTCCTCAGCCGCCTCCTCCTGCCCCGTCCGCCTCCTCCTGCCTCTCCCTCAAACCTCCTCTCGTCGTCCCCCTCCAGAGCCTCTCCTCTCCTCGTCTTCCCCCCTCCTGCCCCCTCCTCCCTCGCCTCTCCCCTCCTCGTCGTCCCCTCCTCCTCGCCCCCCAGACCGCCATCCCAGAATCCCCCGTTCTCGGATGTGTACTCGGTCGTCTAGGCCACGCGGACATCACGAGGAGGCAGAAGAGAAGAGGAGGGAGGTTGCGCGAAGCACGAGCCCAACGTCACCAGCCACGTGGGTTGTATCGCGAGGCACGAGCCCGACGCCATCAGCTACGGGGGTGGCGTCGAACAGCACGAGGCGAACGTCGCCAGCTATGAGAGTGGCCCAAAGAAGCACGAGCCCAACACCATCAGTTACGAGGGTCAGGGTGGTACAGTGAAGCACGAGCCCGACGAGATCAGCTACGGTGCCAGAAGGGACGGCAGTGGCGGCAGTGGCAGCTCAAGGTAGTGGCAGTCCAGGCAGTTGTGGCAGTTGCAGCTCAGGCACTGGCAGCTCAGTGGCAGTGTCGGCAGTGGCAGCTCAAGGCAGTGGCAACTCAGGCAGTAACAGCCCAAGCGCAGTGCAAGAAGCGACGTCGCCTCCCAACCACGACATCCAGGCGCTGCTTGACACGGCGTACAAGCTATTCATTGCAAGACGGCCCGACGTGGCACTCAGGGCATTTCAAAAGATCTACAAAGCCGCTCCAAACGCCATGCGGCATCCTTGTATTTAGCACGTGCACGACAGCATCGCTATCTGCCTCAAGGACGGGCAATGCTGCGAGCACCTGGTGAAGGAATAATGGCATATATACAGCCGAGGAGGGGAAGGAGCAGGAGATGCCTGACAGCGACGCGGGGGACGAGGAGGACGAGGGCATGGGGGTACAGGTACACGCTCAACAAGCGCAGCGGCACGCCGCAGGCCAGCCGCGGTCTGGCAGGGAGAGCGAGAAGGGACACCTGTGGAAGCATGCGGGGCAAGGCGTGGACGAGGCGACGTCAGCAGCTAAAAACCAAGTCTACGTGGGGAGCTTGTCTTACGACGCCGACTGGCGCGACCTGAAGGACCACATGAAGCAGACGGGCAGCGTGGAGTTCTGCAGAATGCTCACAGAAGACGGTACCGTTTACGGCAGATCGTTCGGATACGGTCAGGTACGCTTCTCCACAGAAAAGGAAGCTACTAAGGCCATAGTCACCGTGGACGAGACGGAGCTCAAGAACCGGAGGATTCGGGTTCGGACGAGGTCTGGCGCAAAAGGGACGCCGATTTGCCACGTGCGCGGCAACTAGATCGGTGCTGGTGTGGTGTGAGAAGAGCTGGAATGGCATAGCCCGGGATCTCACGTAACTGCTGCCAGGCGCGAGCCGGAGGCAGGGGCTGCTGCAGCTGATCAGCGCGTGCGAGAGTTCCGGGCAGCGGAGCGGGAGGCAGGGAGCGGAACGCGGCGGCCTGGCCAGGGAGGCCTCGAGCGCCCTGGCGCGGGGCGGCCGTGCGGGAGAGTCCGCGTGGACGTGCGAGAGAGGACAGCGTAAGCCCAAGAAGCATCAACAATAAACCTTCCCTCCAAGTTCCCTCGGGACATGGCCCATTAGAAGACAACCGTTTGAGAACCCTCAGTCGTTTCAAAACACCGATCCTGGAGCTTCCACGCCGCGGAACAACATGATTGACCGTTGCGTCCTGACAACCCTAAACCGTGCCAGAACGTCGTCACTGGAACTTAAACACCACGAGCCATAACTGTTGCATCTTGGCAATTCTAAAACGTGCCAGAACACTATCCCTTGGACTTCGACCACACGGAATTCTCAAACTTGTTGCAAATAATTGAATCGAATGTGCTCGGCGCTAAGACGAGAACCACATTGTGAAAGGGAACCTGCCTCCACCCGTGAAGCTTTTGCAAAGTGTTGAGACGAATGTGCGCGGCGCTACGGCGATGTTGAAAACCACCGGCCCTTCGTTTGTGAGCTTGTCGCAAGCTTTTGAACCGCGTGTGCGCGGCACTATGTACTGCGAGACCCACATGTTGGAAAAGGCCCCGCCCTCCATCCCAAAACCAATTGCAAACTCTCGAGACGAATCTGCTCGCCGCTAAAGTGAAAACAACATTTTTTAGAAAAGGACCCGCGCCCCCATCCGTGAAGCTGTTTGTTCCAAATCATAAACTGGCCATCGCTCGGACGTCCATTCCCTGTGTTTTTTTTTGGTTTCGTGCGTGGTTTTTTCGCCAAATGATCAAGGATGCTCCTCGATGGTCCTCGCCGAAGGAAAAATGCACACGTCCGAGCGATGCCAAGTAAACGGCGAGGAAGTCTCAGGCGGAACGCCCGGCCCGCCCTAGCGACGCGTCTGGGGGCGCGACAGGGGGGAGTATTTAAATGGAGAAGGAATAGAGGGGGATCTCCCCCTTCGATCGGCTTGGCTCGAGCTCGCTTCGCTGGGTCGCGCCGCGCGTGCCTCCCGCGTCGGCGCTGACGCCGTCGCCGCCGAGGCGCCCGCTTCCGAGGTGGACTCGTGGTCGTGCACGGCCTTCTGTTCGACTCGCTGGTGGGGGGCAACGATAGTCGGGTCGGGCGAAAGGGGGGGATAGCAAAGGGGGGGTTTGAGAATCAGCTCACGTAGCTGATTTTCCCGGCGCCTCCCGGCGCCGGAGGCGGCCATGTATCGAGGAATGGGCCCCTCGGTGAGGCCGAAACCAGCTGCATGCAGCAAATTTCGTAACCCCCCCTTTCCCAATCCCCCCCTTTCGCCCGACCCGAGCAACGAAAGGGGGGGACTGGCATAGGGGGGATGCATCGACCTGGAATCGGCGCTACATCGCCGATGGATCGGCGGTAGGCCTCTAAATAGTGAGCCCGCACCTTCTTGGGCAGGCTGGGGCTGTCGGGCCCCTCCCTGGAGCAGGGACCGACCGCCCCGGCATCCCTGCAGTCCTACCACGACATGTTCTTAGAACCCGAGACTGTTCTAAGAGCAAAAACAGTGTTCTCAGAACATCAACCCGATGTGTTCTAACAAGACAGTCCCGGCTAGAAATGTTCTAAGAACATGTCGTGGAACCCACAAAAGGTTCTTAGAACATTGTTTGGTAGGGCTATAGGCGAGCTAGGACGCTTCGCCACTGCTTGACTACCGGCGACCCATGGGCGAGTGGGGGTCGATGCGTCCCCCCCTATGCCTATCCCCCCCTATCGTTGCCCCTGAGCCGGGCGCTCGCCCGCCGCCTCGGGCGCTGCCGGGAGGAGGGGGAGGAGGAGGGGGAGGAGGAGGAGGAGGAGGAGGAGGAGGAGGAGGAGGAGGAGCAGGAGGAGGAGGAGGAGGATGAGGAGGAGGAGGAGGGGGAGGGGGAGGAGGGGGAGGAGGCTTCCCCTGCTGCGGGTGACATCGCCGCGCAGTGCGCGCGGTGGTCGCCGCTGTGAGCGCCAGCCTGCGCGCGCTCGTGCGGCACCGGCGCCGCGGGCTGTGCGCCGCGGGTCGGCAGCCGGCGGGGCCGCGTGCGGCGCGCCGTGGGCGGAGGTGGCGGGCACGTGCCCTGCCGAAGCCGAGGGGCGTGGCGCGGCAACACGAGCCTTAGGTCGGGCATGTCCCCCTACAGGCGGACCTTGGACCACAAAATTAAAACAGATAACCAACAAATGCCCCCCAATGATAAACATATGCTCCAAAATGGTCCCCAGGCTTTGAGCAGGGACCGACCGTCCCGGCATTCCTATAGTCATACCACTAAATGTTCTTAGAACCCCAAAATGTTCTAAGAACAGAAGCAATGTTCTTAGAACATAAACCCAATGTGATAAAACAAGACAGACTCCGCCAGAACCACAAAAGGTTCTTAGAACATTGTTTGGCAGGGCTATAGGCGAGCCAGGACGCTTCGTCACTGCTTGAAGGCTATGTCTGGATTGTTTTTGCATCTTCCTCGCGTAGACGGACAAGCCCGACTC